>SKCR01037014.1:0-96402 GCA_019454045.1 Zanthoxylum bungeanum | reverse complement strand
CAGCCGATATGCTAAAGTGCGTCGTGCCACGTGTCATCATCCTACGGTGCCGACACTCACAATTGCCACGTATGCCACGTGTCATCCATGTCGTCGCCACGTCATCGGTCAATGAGTCAACTCTGCCATGGTCGTGCCACGTCATCGTCCATGTCAGAAGGTCAACCGAGTCAACATGCCACGTCATCATCAGCCAATCACGCCTTGACACGTGTCACAATCCTATGGTGCCGACAATTGATCTCAGCCACTTTGCCACGTCAGCGGCACGTCATCGCCACGTCAGCATAATAATTGAGCTCTTAGCCGCCTCACCACGTGTCGCATTATCTCTTAGCCGCCTCGCAACGTGTCAAGCCGAGAGCATGCCACGATTCACTGTTGGCGTAGCGACGCCAAAGCCCTTTACGTCGCGACGTGGAAGCTCACGCGCCTATAAATTGAGCTCGAGATTTCAGAATTTGTTGTACCATTCTCTCCCATTTCTTTGATGTAAATGGAGTTCTTCTCTCTCTAAGTTTCGTTTTAATTTTTATTTTTTAGTTTTGTAATAATTTTAATACGTTTTGTAATAATAGTATTACTTTCTTACTTTTTACAGTTTTTACTATTCATCATGAGGAGGTAACTTCCCCAGCTAGGGTGAAAGGTAATTCTTTTTACTATTGATATTTAGATTAATCTCCCTTAAAAATAATATATTCACTATTTAAAATTTGACTTAAAAAGGATACCGCTATATTGGTCGGTTGGTAATTTAATTTTAATCTTGTTTAAACCTGACGAATCAAGGATACCGCCAGATTGGTCGGTTGGTAATTTTATTTTGGTTCCGCCTTTATGGCTGGTTATGGACAAATATTACCGCTTTAATGGCTGGTTGAACTTAATTTGACTTAATCAGGATACCAGATTGGTCAGTTGGTAATAATATCACAAGTTTATATATTATTTTATGGGAGATATCTAAATTAGTAGTAGTAAAAGTAATTCCTTTTACCTTAGCATTTTATTTTATTGTAATTTACCCTTCAGTATTTACTTTACCGCAGTTACTTTTCAGTATTTTATGTCTTTTATTTTACTAGCCCTAGCTATGTGTCGTAACTAAATTAGTATCTAGGGTTGTGATGAATTTCAATATCATCGGTTTATAAGGGGTTAGATTATAGTTTGGGTAATATAAAGATTTATTTATTGAGTCTTAATCTTAATACTTTTTAATTAACTGGCCATTAATTAAATTGACTAGGTAAACTTAAAATGAACTAGACATAGGGATTTTAAGTTTAAGACCTCAGACTCAATAGCCCACGATCTTCCTTGAGGATAGATAACCCTTTAATAGATTTCCTTACAGGATAGGAATATACCTGTCGGGCGGGGGGGGGTAGCCATAATTGGAACTTAATCTTAATGAATCTAGGTAATTTGGTTGACATAGACATATGGTTCAATTGGATTATACTAGGTATTTGTAATTGACCATCGGAAGAGGCTTTTACATAATTTAGTGTTCCAGGTTAATAAATCAATATTTTACCCAACTATAAGATTACCACTTCATCTTTAAAATGATATTAAAAGAAATCACAGCCCTAGATAGTTTTTAATATTGAATTTCTTTTAAAATCTACTTTCGAACAATTTTATTTACTTGTCTTAAATTTAGAATCGTCGCCATTTCAAATCAATTAAACAACCTGTTAGATACTAGTAATTATTTAACCTCATAAATTAATAACTTAGGTATTAAGTCCTCGTGGGATCGATACTTTTTATACTACTTGAACGATACGTACGCTTGCGTTATACGTGTGTGTTTACGCCGGTCACCAATACCCAAATATATGAGAACTATGTCGTTACACTTCCATAACGCGCACAAGTGTAATACTAGTCTATCCCGCATTATCGATGTCCAGTCTCGATAATACTATGACTATGGATATTTAATGATTAAACCTTAGTGGATTAATATTGTCTCATATCTTATTAATCCGGTACTAATCATATGGACTTTTATCATTTATGTATCTCGGTAATCCAATTACAAATGATAAAAGAGAAATTTCCTTTGTCACATAGTTAATTTGTACAACAACACCATGTTCTGTACAAATAGTGATGATATGGGTCATATATGTCCAACAATCTCCCACTTGGCCTATAGCCAATCACTCAAGTGTTTTACACTTGAACTATGTACGAGTCGCTCAAACTTCTATTGAGAAACAGCTTTCGTCAGCGGATTCGTAATGTTATCATCTGATGCGATTTATTCGATCATCAAATTGCCACGATGTTTAATCCTCCGAGTCCGATGAAATAGTTGAAGTACATAATTGGATTATTGATGAGACCGCGGTTCTTTAGCCTTTGTTGTAGCCTAGCTCAGCTGCTAACAGAACTTCTCCTAATTCGATTAGGATTATTTAGATCCAAAATGCTTCTATTGATGCATCAGCTGTAGCAATGTTCCGCTTTTGTTATTTATTCGGCAATAGTATCTTGCTTGGAAGATTTCCAACTCACTGTTCCATTATTCAAACTATATACGTACCCTTATTACGACTTACAGTTGTTTTCATCGGTTTGGAAACTTGCAGCGGTGAACCCAGTCACCTCAAGTTCTCCATCTCCATAACTTAAGAAAGCTTCCTTAGTTCGTCTAAGATACTTAAGGATGTTCTTAACATCAACCCAGTGACCATCACCTGGATTGGCCTTATAGCGTCTACATATGCTCAAAGCATACGAGACATCAGGTCACATACATTTCAAAAACGTACAAAATCTGGGAGGGTTGTCAGCAGCTTTCTAGATCTATCCCAGTAGATCTTTATTCCTAGAATAAAGCCTGCTTCTCCCAGATGTTCTATAAAGAATTTTCATAAAGGCCAAGCTTTCAC
This sequence comes from Zanthoxylum bungeanum, assembly GCA_019454045.1. Lineage (NCBI taxonomy): Eukaryota > Viridiplantae > Streptophyta > Magnoliopsida > Sapindales > Rutaceae > Zanthoxylum > Zanthoxylum bungeanum. Next base: position 93,490 of record SKCR01037014.1, on the reverse strand, counting down.
CGATTTCAGCATGGGAATGTCATTGCTAAGAAGCAATACATCATCAATATATAGGACAATCATTGTAAGTGCGCTCCCACTAACCTTCTTATGTACACAAGAATTATATTCGTTTTGAATTAAATCATATACCATTATGATCTTATCAAAACGTTAGTTCCAAGAACACAATGCTTGCTTCAATCCATAAATGGATCGATTTAACTTGCAAACCTATTTTGCACGTTTTTGGTATAACAAAACCGTTAGGTTGTATATAAACATCCTCCAAAAGGTTTCCATTTAAAGAAAGCGGTTTTGATGTTCAGCTGCCATATTTCATAAATGAAACATACAACATTAGCAAGCATTATCCGAATGGATTTAATCATGGCAACAGATAAAATGTTTCTTCGTAATCGACACCATGTTGATGACGATACCCTTTCTGTACAAGCCTAGCTATGTACATTTATATGTTGCTATCCATGTATGTCTTCCTTGAAGACTCATTTAGTACCAATAGGCACAATACCTTTCGGTACATCAACCAGTGTCCAAACTTAGTTGGTATACATGGAATCCATTTCGGACTTCATGGCACTTTTCCATAAAAGGAGTCGATACCTTGTATCACTTCCTCATACGTAGCCAGTTCGTTTTCCTTAATAAGATTGAGGTCTACATGAGGTGAGATCAGAAACCCATACCTCCCAGGTTGTTTTCTGACTCTCTCCGACCTACGTGGTTCTGGTGTATTCGAAGATTATTGGTACAGTTTCATTCCTGATGAACTGTTGTGTTGTTCCGTGAGGACTCGGTGCCTGGAATATTATTACTCTGATTTTCATCGAGTTTTACTTTCCTCCCACTTACCACTGCAATTAGGAATTCCTTTTAGGAAAACCGCATGGAGAGCAACAATTACATTATTCTCTTGTGAGTTGTATAAGTACTATATTTTGGTTTCCCTAGGACAACCTACAAATAGGCACTTATCCGATTTGGGTTCTAGTTTGGTATCATCCAAATGTATGCCCAACATTCCCAAATCTTCAGGAATGAGAAACCCAATTTCTTTCCTGTTCATATCTAATATGAAGTCTGTCTAACAGATTTTACATGGAACCTTATTCAAAATAAGTATTGCACTGTTTAATGCATATCTTGTGAAAGAAATTGGTAGCTCAGAGCGACTCATTATTAACCCTACTATGTCCAACAAAGTTCGATTTCTCCGTACGGACACACCACTCGATTGAGGTGTTCCGAGAGGAGTCCACTGTGAAAGAATGCTATACTCTTTCAAGTAATCTTGAAACTTATATGTTTAAGTATTTTACACTATGGTCCAACCGTAATGTTTTTAATACTTTGACCGGTGTCTGTTTTCTTACTTCGTGTCGAAACTCTAAAAGTTTATGACCTGTGTTTCATTAGATACACATAACCGTAACGCGATGTCACATCCGTAAAGGTTACGAAGTATTCATATCCACCTCTAGCCTAGCTAGACATGGGCCCACTTACGTCACTATGAACGAGGGTTAACAGATCGATGGCACTTACACTTTTACCAAGTAAAAGGTGTTTTAGGCACTTTGCCTAAAAGACTAGATTCGTAGACATCATTTGAATTAGAATCAAATCTGTCCTAGTATCCACTCTTCGAAAGTGTGGATATACGAGTCTTGTTAATGTGTCCCAGACAACAATGCCACTTTTAAGTCTCAATAGATTTTTTCAATTTGAGCTTTTGTTTGTCATATTATATGTTTGAGATTTGTTTATATTCAAAATATAAATACTGTTATTTACATCTAATCTGATTATCTCAATATCATCTTTATAAACAAAACACTTAGTGTTCTAGAATATAAAGGTACACCCGCAACGGGTTAAACTAGATACAGAGATAATGTTTCTAGTCAAACTAGATATATTATAACAGTTTCCTAATTCAAGTACTTGCCCAAAGGGCAGTTCCAAAACTTAGGTTCCCATAGCCAAAACAGCGACTCTCGTCCCGTTTCTGACTCATAGGTCGATCTCAACTGAAGCCAGTCTCCTGCTAATCAGCAGATTCCGCACATCAGTATATATTTATGTATTTTCCACATCCAGTATCAAAATCCAATTTTAAATCTAGTAGTGGACATGTTTATAACAAACATACCTGAAGTCGGACCCTTGTCCGTTTTCACTTCCTTCATGTCTGCCTTGTCCATATAGCAGTCACGCTTCCAGTAACCCCGTTTTCCACAGTTTAGGCAGACATCTTGGGATATGTCATTTGTCTTCCCAGAAAACTGTGATGATTTTGCCTTTACCCTTATTTTCACACCCCAGAAGCCTTCGGCCAAGCCTTGGCCTTCTGGGATGTCGAAGTAAGATGCGCCTTACACTTCTTGCCCTTTTACAAACTGTAGCTGTGTCTCCTTGAGCATAGCCATTAAATCTCCAAGAGTTATCTTTTGCAATCAGTACTTCTAAGATCTAAGAATGGATCTATGAAGATCCTTTAATTCCAATATCATACTATAAGGACCTAATGCTTAGATCTGACGAAGAAATTAAGGAGTCATTGCGGCAAGCATAACAGATTGAACACTAAAGTTATCATCACCATGAGTCTTCCAAAGCTCATGCTCCACTATTTGCTCAACTCCGGGCTCAGGCCCAAGATGTCACTCTATCAGATAAAGTAACTTCTTGGCTCCCAGGACTATCCTGAGGTTCTATTCCCAATTTGAAAATTGAAGCCGTAAAAGACATTTTTCACCTAGGATTATGTCCTTTGACGCTAATCTTTCAAGTCATCTTTATTCCAATAGTCCAACTATCCAATCAACGATTTCGGGTACAATCGAATATAATGATTACTATAGTCTAACTATATAATCAACTACTATTTGATTGGTTAAATTCAAATATATTTGATTACTATAATCCAATTATATAATCAACTATAAATGAAGTATTTTGAATATAGTCCAACTGTTTAATTAAACAACAATTGAATATTAGTCCAATTAATATATATAAATTTTTAATGACGAAAAATTGAAATGAGCGCGTATTGGCAAGTATCTAAACGAAATTACAAATTAAATACTTGCCTCCCATTATTTTTCGGCGAGCCTCTAACCCTCAGTGGAGTACTCGGGAAACCTAGTTTCCTAGTGGGCTAGGATCCCGTTAAATAACACACAACCTTGACTTTGGCCAACAAGTTGTATGAAACTTATCTAGGTAGATCTCTAAGATCAATTTGATCCCATCCAATTCCTAGATCCAGTAGGTGGACCTCCAAGTCCGAAACATATATCCAATATATGCCAATATATCCAATATATTGCCTAACCGTTTTACTCTGAATCAACTAAGCCTTGGCTTTGGCTCAATAAGCTTAATGAAACCAGTTAAGCGTGACCCATTGACAGTGGGAAAGCTTCGTAATCGAGGCCGATGAACAAAAGTGACCTTGACTTTGGCCAACAAATCACAACTTGCCCAAGACGTACGATATGGAACAAAGCTTTCATGATTCAAACACATCCGCGATGGACATTGATCTTGACTTTGGCCAACAAACCAATGCAAATCTTGGATCTTGAGAGAGAATCACTCAATGGAAGGAAATCGCTTAATATTTGTTGAGGGTTTTTGTCGCGATTTGGCAACCAATTTATTATCTTTTATTAGGTCTCATCATACACCCTTAAGAATGCGTTCTAAAAGCATAATAAGGCGCGAATAAAATAATAATGATATGCGGATGGATATATAATACAGTCTGTTCCTAGAAAAAATCTCTCTATTTCCTCTCTCCGCTAGCACTATTCATACTTCTACCCAATTACATAATACTTCTAAAGAAACCTCATTTACATTGAGGGGAATTGGTGAGAAGAGAATTACAAAGAATCAATAGATAAAGGCTGGACACGCAGGTCCAATTTAATAAATTCTAAATTTATTACAACAATTTCCAAAATTGCCCTCACCCATCTAATATCCATCTGATATTCATTATTCATACAATACATCCATGTATTCATACAAAGCATGTTAGCAATCAATCTAATCCAATTAATTAATCTTTGATTAATAACCATCCAATGTTCAAACAACGATTTGATTTGCGCGGGTCCAACTCGTTTAAGAATAAGTACTCAAAGTGCGAATTCTTGAATTATATCGAACTACAATTTTAAATCCAATTTAATTTGTATTCAATACTAATTCTTTATATAAGTCCAAATTAAATAATTACACTTTAAATGTGCCTTTTAGACTTGGATTCCAAATCCAATATTAACGGGTCTCAAAGGCCCAATTAGTATCCAATACTATTCAATTAAAGTCCAATGGGCTTTTAATTAATTCTTTAGCCATGGGCTTTGGAAATTATGGGTCAAACCCAAGATGCCAAGGCCCAATTAGGAATCACCCTATGCCAAAAATCAATTTAGGCCCATTAGGCCCAATTAAATTTTAAAAGGCGCAATTATCATATTTGGACTTTATGGAAATGGTTTTAGGCCCAATTGGATCCAACCAATTATCCTAAACCAAACTTGGCCCAACCAAACCCATTAAGCCCAAATACAACAAAATTAGCCCAATTCAAAATTAAAGGCTAATTTATTTAATCACAATATTCCAAATATTACAATTATTTAATTAAAGTGTATTAGCCATAATTAATTAGTTAAATTAATATTTCCAAAACACCAATTATACAAATTAATCATGTTTTAATTAATCGACTAATGTCCAACACAAATTGAAGAAAAATCAATCCCAACATACTTCCAATATCTCACGGCAATTAAGGATTTTTTTTTCATTAATTTTGATTTCAATCCAATTAAATCATAAATTAATAAATCCATGTATTTTAAACACATCCAATGGTCTAAAATCAATAATCACCAAGAGCTACAAGGGTCCTATAGATTCGGCCAAGCATATGGAATTAGGGGAAATTTTATCCAATTCAATTTCTCAATTCCTAAGATGCACAGATCTAATTTAACATCATCCAAGCTCAACCAAAACCTCAATTTGAAGGAATCATGCATAAATCATAAAAGCCCCAAATTAAAGTCTATGAACTCTAATTCATTTCATGTTTAACCTGGCTCTGATACCATTGTTGGGTTCTCTAAGAACAACCTAGGATCTATTAAGCATATAAGATGTGTGAATAAACAAAGTAAGATAGCGGAAAGTACTCACTTTGATCGGCTAAGAGGATGTAGAGATAACAAAAATTTTCAACCTTTGTGTAGTGCTCCAAGCTTCTCTTTGTATGAATATGTGTTGAGCTCCAAGCTTGATGAATGAATTCCAAAATCATGGGAATGGTTTCCCTATCACCTTTGAATGACTCCTTTGTGTGTGCTATTACTTGAGATTTTGAATCAAAATCAAAGAGTATGAACCCTAGGTTCACGCCCATCTTGAGAGAAAAAAAGGCCATGCATTCGGCCAAGGAGAGAAGAATGTGAGAGATGTGTGTTTTGATTTTCCAAAATCAATAATATCAATTACCAAACTTCCAAAGTTGGTAAAAATCTTTCCCAAGTCAAGCTTGTGTAAGAAACAAGCCATCTCCAACAACTTACATCAACCAAAAAGTTAGATAAAGTTGACTAGATGGTGTGACTTGTGTGGGCCCCACTTTAATTCAAAATCCGAGTGTGCCCGCAAACACATTCCAGGCTCGGGTTCGTTAATTTCGAATTAACGAATTTTCCGTTGCGACGTAATTAAATCAAATTTAATTAAATAATTATGCGTAGCAAAATTAATATTAAAGTCGCTCGTGAATTAATTATAAATTAATTCGTTCGCCTGAATTAAAATCCAATTTTAATTCCGTTATAAAATCTAATTTCATTTAATATATCGAATATATTATTTTAATCGATTAATTCCGAATTAATCATTCTCTCTCTATTAATTGAATTTTATCCCAGATAAAATTCTCGCCGTAATTAATCCTAGATTAATTTTCTCTCTCTTCTAATTAATCTCATATTAATTATGTCCGATTCATACGTCATCGGTGAATCTTTGGGAAGCGACCCATGAGATCCCTAGATATGTTGGCAGTAAATCCGGTCATCGGACTATCCGAATACGTGCGTACCTCGTACCACGTTTTTTCCGATTTATAAGACATGGTTGGCTTCTAGCAAAGCACCGTGTCTACGCAATTCTCTAGAAATATTCTTTAAGGAATATATAATCTAAGTCAGGCGTAGTATACGTAGTATTGCGTATTACGATCCAGTATCGATATCACATGTTAGGCCTAGTGCTAGAATTGTGTCTGCCCCGTACGAAGCATATATCAGATCTCTGGTAACTAGTCTCTATGATCGGATAATCATGACCTAATCATATTATCCCGATGACTGCAGTACTTAGGAGTACTAGTTCCGTATCCCGTGTGATCATCATATCCATATGACTGGAGTGATACTTCCATCTTGACATCACACCCAATACACTACGATTCTCAGTATACCCAGAAGAGGTGTAAACAGAACCTGTTAAAGCCCCAGACGACCAAAACCAAAGTATACTGATTGTCACAAGTATTAGCGATGCAAGTCTCAGGTTAAGACCAAATACACCTACCCTAATTCGGATTCCCATAGACACATAGTCATACTACCAATGAGATTCCGAGGGGTATATCCAGAGCGAAGCTGTTTCCGTACCATCGGTAAATAGTACCTCCTATTACACTTGCATGAGTATCCAATACCCAAATATACTATACCTATGCCGTTATACTTCCATAACGCGCACAAGTGTAATACTAGTCTATCCCACATTATCGATGTCCAATCTCGATAATACTACGACTAGGGATATTTAATGATTAAACCTTAGTGGATTAATATTGTCTCATATCTTATTAATCCGGTACTAATCATATGGACTTTTATCATTTATGTATCTCGGTATTCCAATTACAAATGATAAAAGAGAAATTTCTTTTGTCACATAATTAATTTGTACAACAACACCATGTTCTGTACAAATAGTGATGTTATGGGTCATATATGTCCAACACTATGTACGGGTCACTCATGCTTATGCTGAGATATCGCTTTCACCAGCGTATATGTAAGGTTATCATCTGAAACAATATTTTCGATCTTGACATCACCACGATGTATGATCCGACTTGTCCGATGAAATAGTTGAAGTACATAATTGGATCATTGATGAGACCGCGGTTCTTTACCCTTTGTTGTAGCCTAGCTCAGCTGCTAGCAGAACTACTCCTAATCCAATTAGGAATTTTTATAGATCCAAATTGCTTTTATTGCTGCCTCAGCCGCAACAATGTATTCCGCTTTATTGTTGAATCGACAACATTATCTTGCTTGGAAGATTTCCAGCTCATTGTTCCATTGTTTAAATAAAATATGTACCCTGATTACGAATTACAGTCGTCTTTATCGGTTTGGAAACTTGCATCGGTGAACCCAGTCACCTCAAGTACGCCTTCTCCATAATCAAAGAAAGCATCCTTAGTTCGTCTAAGATACTCAATGATGTTATTTACATCAATCCAGTGACCATCACCTGGATCGGCCTGATAGTGACTTCAAATGCTCAAAGCATATGAGACACCAGGTCGCGTACATTTTTGTCACAGTACGAGCTCTTCGAGAGTGCCAACAACTTTTAGATCTATCCCAGTAGATCCTTATTCCTATAATAAAGGTTGTCTCACCCAAGTTTTTCTATGGAGAATTTTAACGAAAGCCAAGCTTTCCCCGATTGTAATATGGGAATGTTATTGCTAAGAAGCAATACATCATCAACGTATAGGACAATCATTATCAGTGCGCTCCCACTAACCTTCTTATATACATAAGAATCATCATCGTTTTAAATGAAATCATATACCATTATGATCTCATCAAAATATTGGTTCCAAGAACGCAATGCTTGTTTCAATCCATAAATGGATCGATTTAACTTGGAAACCTTGTTTGCATGTTTTGGAACAACAAAACTGTCAGGTTGTTGTATATAAACATCCTCCAAAAGGTTTCTGTTAAGGAAAGCGATTCTGACATCCATCTGCCATATTTCATAATCGAAATATGCAGCATTAGCAAGCATTATCCGAATGGATTTAATCATGGCATTAGGTAAAAAGTTTCATCATAATCGACACCATGTTGATGACGATAACATTTTGATACAAGCCTAGCTTTGTACGTTTGTATATTGCCATCCATGTTTATCTTCACCATGAAGACTCATTTGCTACCAATAGGCACAATGCTTTCTGGTACATCAACCAGTGTCCAAACGTGGTTGGTATACATGGAATTCATTTTGGACTTCATGGCACCTTGTCATAAAGTGGAATCGATACCTTGTATCGTTTTCTCATACGTAGTCAGTTCGTCTTCCTCAATAAGATTGATAACTATATGAGGTGAGATCAGAAACCCATACCTCTAAGGTTGTTTTCTGACTCTCTTTGACCTACGCGGTTCTTGTGTACTAGAAGATTGTGGAACAGTCTCATCCCTGATGAACTGCTCATGTTCCATGAGGGGATCGGTGACAGGAACAGTATCACTCTGATTTTTATCGAGTTCTACTTTCCTCCCACTTTCCACTACATTTAGGAATTCCTCTTGGAAAACTGCATGGAGAGCAACAAATATCTTTGTTCTCTTTTGAGTTATGGAAATAATATCATTTGGTTTCCATAGGATAACCAATTACAAATAGGCACTTATCCGATTTAGGTTCCAGTTTGGTACCATCCAAACGTTTAATGTATGCCCAGTATTCCCAAATCTTCAGGAATGAGAAAACCCGGTTTCTTTCCTGTCCATATTTCATATAGAGTCTGTCCAACAGACTTTAACGGAACCTTATTCAAATTTTTTTTTTTACTGTTCAATGTGTATCGCTAGAAGGAAATTAGTAGCTCAGTGCGACTCATTATTGACCTTACCATGTCCAACAAGGTTCGGTTTCTCCGTTCGGACACACCGTTGAATTGAGGTGTTCCGAGAGGAGTCCATTGTGAAAGAATACCATACTCTTTCAAGTAATCGAGAAACTCATTGCTCAAGTATTTTCCACCATGGTCCAATCGTGATGTTTTAATACTTTTGCCGGTCTATTTTTCTACTTCGTGTCGAAACTCTTTGAATTTATCAAAAGTTTCTGATTTTTGTTTCATAAGATACACATAACCATAACGCGATGCAAAATCCGTAAAGGTTACAAAGTATTCATATCCACATCTACCCTAGCTAGATATGGGCCCTTACACGTCACTGTGATCGAGGGCTAACAACTCGGTGACACGTACACCTTTACCACTAAAAGGTGTTTTAAGCACTTTGCCTAATAAACAAGATTCACAGACGTCATATGAGTTAGGATCAAATCTGTCCAAGTACCCACTCTTCGAAAGTGTGGATATACGAGTCTTGTTAATATGTCCCAGACAACAATGCCATATATAAGTCTCATCCGATTTATTCAGTTTGAGCATTTTATTTGTCATATTATATGTTTGAGATTTATTTATATTCAAAATATAAAGACTATTATTAACATCTGCTGTACATATCAAAATGTTATCTTTATATACAAAACACCCAGTGTTCCAGAATATAAATGTATACCCGCAACGGGTTAAACAAAAATGCAGAGATGATGTTCCTAGTCAAACTAGGTATGAAATAACAGTCACCTAATGTAATTACATGCCCCAAGGGTAGATACAAAACATAGGTCCCAACTGCCAAAACAGAGACTCTCATCCCCTTTCCGACTCGTAGGTCGATCTCGTCTGAAGCCATTATCCTGCTAATCAGCAGATCCTGCACACCAGTACATATGTGAGTACCACATCCAGAATCAAAATCCAATTTTAAAACCAGTTGTGGACATGTTTATGACAAACATACCTGAAGCCGGAGCCTTGCCCGTCTTCACTTCCTACAACTCCACCTTGTACTCACGGCTGTTGGGTTTCTACTATAGTCCCAAGATCATTCAAGCAATGAAAATATATGAATACTATAAAGAAGTATGGCAGAATCATACTTACATTGATCGGATTTGCGATGCGATGAAACACAAAACTTTTCTTGGCTCAATGAAGCTCACGGCTTTGACCCATTTGTGCTCCTTGTCTTTCGGTCAACCTCCATGGAAATGATTTTCAAGCTCCAAGCTTTATGAATGGATTCCATGCTCAAGAGTTGGTTTCCCTATCACCTTTGGATGACCCTTTATGTGTTAGCATTGGAGAAAATTGCAACAAAATTCCCATATACTTATCCTTAATGCTCTCGGCATTGAAGGAGAAAGATAGAAGAAATTTTGGCCCTTGGCCGAAAATTAGGAGAGAAGAAAGAGATGAAGTTGTGTTGGTTGGTTTTGATTTCAAAAATCAAGTCAAATGATATACCAAAATTTGAATTTCCAAATCCAAAAAAAGGTACAAGGCTAAGCCTTCCAACCACCCCCATCAATCACAAGTGACTTACATCACATCACTCAAAGTGACAAGACATCCATCACTTGAATGACTAATGATGTGAGTGGGCCCACAAACACTCCCGGGCTCGAGTTCGCTAATTTCGAATTAACGAATTTTCCATTGCGACGTAATTAAATCAAATTTAATTAAATAGTTATGCCTAGCAAAATTACTATTCACATCGATAGCGAATTAATTCTAAATTAACTCGTTCGCCCGAATTAAAATCTAATTTTAATTCCGCGTCGAAATCTAATTTCGTTTAATATATCAAATATATTATTTTATTGATTAATTCCAAATTAATCGTTATCTCTCTTTAAATAATATTTTATCCCAGATAAAATATCTCTGTAATTAATCCTAGATTAATTTTCTCTCTCTATTAATTAATCCCAGATTAATAATGTGCGAGTCATACATCGTCGGTGAATCTTTGGGAAGCGACCCATGAGATCCCCGGATATGTTGGCAGTAAATTCGGTCATCGGACTATCCGAATACGTACGTACCTAGTACTACGTTTTTACCGATTTACAAGACATGGTTGACTTCTAGCAAAGCACTGTGCCTACCCAATTCTCCAAAAATATTTTTAAAGGAATATTTAATCTGTATCAGGCGTAGTATACGTAGTATTGCGTATTGCGATCCAGTATCGGATATCACGTGCTAGGCCTGGGGCTGGAATTGTGTCTGCCCCGTACAAAGCACATATCGAATCTCTGGTAACTAGTCTCTATAATCGGATAACTATGACCTAGTCATATTATCCCGATAGCTGCAGCATATAAAAGCATCAGTTCCGTATCCTACGTGATCATCATCTCCAATATGACTGGAGTGATACTTCCATCTTGACAGCACACCCAATACACTACGATTCTCAATATACCCAGAAGAGGCGTACACAGAACCGGTTAAAGCCCTGGACGACCAAAACCAAAGTATATTGATTGTCACAAGTATTAGCGGTGCAAGTCTCAGGTTAAGACCAAATACACCTACCCTGATTCGGACTTTCATAGACACATAGTCATACTACCAATGGAATTTCGATGGGTCTATCCAGAGCGAAGCTATTTCCGTACCATCGGTAAACACAACCTCCTATTACACTTGCATGAGTATCCAATACCCAAATATATGAGAACTATGCCGTTATGCTCCCATAACACGCACAAGTGCAATACTAGTCTATTCCGCATTATCGATGTCCAATCTCGATAATACTCCGACTATGGATGTTTTAATAATTAAACCTTCATAGATTGATATTGTCTCATATCTTATCAATCCGGAACTAATCATATGGACTTTTATCATTTATATATCCCGATAATCTAATTACAAATGATAAAAGAGCAATTTCCTTTGTCACATAGTTAATTTGTACAACAACACCATGATCTGTACAAATAGTGATACTATGGGTCATAATTGTCCAAAAACGGCAGTCACGCTTCCAGTGACCCCGTTTGCCATAATGTAGGCATACGTCTTGGGATAAGTCCTTATTCTTCCAAGAAGACTGTGATGATTTAGCCTTGCCCCTTTTCTTCTTTTTCTTCACACCCCTAGAAGCCTTCGACCAAGCCTTGGCCATCTGGGATGTCGAAGTAAGGTGCGCCTCGCGCTTCTTGCCCTTCAGAAGCTATGGCTCTGCTTCTTTCAGCATCGCCTTTAACTCTCCAAGAGTTCCCTCTTGGTTCATCATGTTATAGTTCATGACGAACCCGTCCCAGCAGTCGGGTAGAGACTGTAAGATCAAATCTATGAAAGTCTCGGCCTCGAAGGTTATGCCCAGCTGACCTAGTTGTTCGATGTCAGTAATCATCTGCGACACATAGTGCTCGATAGATGTACCCTCTAACATACGCGAGCGAAAGAGCTTATTTTTCAATTCATACTTCTAAGATCTAAGGATAGATCTGTGAAGATCCTTCAATTTCAATATCATACTAGAAGGATCCAATCCTTTGTTCTGACCACAAAATTGAGGAGTCATTGCAGCAAACATGACAGATTGAGCACTAAAGTTATCATCACGATGAGTCTTCCAAAGTTCATGCTCTACTATTTTCTCAACTCCGGGCTTAGGCCCGAGAGGTTTCTCTATGACATAGTGTAACTTCTCGGCTCCTAGGACTATCCAGATATTCATTTCCCAATTTGGAAAATTGGAGCCGTTAAAGACATTATCGCCCACGATGATGTCCCTAACGCTAATCTTTCCAGCCATCTCGATTGCAATAATCCAACTATCCAATCAATGATTTTGGGTACACTCAAAATGTAATGGTTACTATAGTCCAACTATATAACCAACTACAAGTGGAGTAGTGTCTTGTATAGTCTATCTGTTCAAAGAAAGCAATATTTAATATTAGTCCAACTAATATATTTATAACAATGATAAATAAATAAATAAATAAAATGTGTATTGGCAAGTATTTAAATGAAATTGCAAATTTAATACTAGCCTCCCACTATTTTTCGACGAGCCTCTAACCTTTTGTGGAGTACTCGGGAAACCCAGTTTCTTAGTGGGCTAGGATCCTGTTAAATAACACACAACCTTGACTTTGGCCAACAAGCTGTATGAAACTTAACTAGGTAGATCTCTAAGATCAATTGGATCTCATCCAATTCATAGATACGGTAGGTGGACCTCCAAGTCCAAAATATATATCCAATATATATTTCCTAACCTCTTCCTCTGAATCAACTAAGCATTGGCTTTGGCTCAACAAACTTAATGATTCTAGTTGAGTGTGACACATTGACAGTGGGAAAGCTTCGTAATCCACGTCGATGAACAAGAAGTGACCTTGACTTTGGCCAACAAGTCACAACCGCCCAAGACATGCGACAGATAACAAAGCTTTCGTGGTTCAAACACATCTGCGATGGACAATGATCTTGACTTTGGCCAACAAACCAATGCCAATCTTGGATCTTGAAAGAGAACCACTCAATGGAAGGAAAACGCTTAATATTATATTGAGGGTTTTTCGCGTAAATTGGCATCCAATTTATTATCTTTGATTAGGTCTCATCATACACCCTTAAATATGCATTCTAAAAGCATAATAAGGCACGGTAAAATTAATAATGATATGCGGATGGATATGTAATAATTTGTTCCTAGAACAAATCTCTCACTTTCTTCTCTCCCGCTAGCACTATTCATACTTCTACCCAATTACATAATACATTAAAGAAACCTCATTTACATTGAGGGGAATTGTGAGAAGAGAAATACAAAGAGTAAAGAGATAATAGGCTGGACACGCAGGTCCAACTTAATAAATTCTAAATTTATTACAATAATTTCCAAAATTACCCACACCCATCTAATATCCATCCGATATACATTATTCATATAAATACATCCAAGTATTCGCACAAAACATGCTGTCAATCAATCTAATCCAATTAATTAATCTTTGATTAATGACCATTAAATAATCAAACAACGATTTGATTTGCGCGAGTCCAACTCGTTTAAGAATAAATACTCAAAGTACGTATTCTTGAATTATATCGAACTATAATTTTAATTCCAATTTAAATTGTATCCAATACTATTTCATATTTAATTCCAAATTAAATAATTACACTTTTAATAGTGCCTTTTAGACTTGGATTCCAAATCTAATCTTAATGGGTCTCAAAGGCCCAATTAGCATCAAATGCTAATTTAATTAAAGTCCAATGAGCTTTCAATTAATTCTTTTAGCATGAGCTTTGGCCCATATGGATCCAATCCAATAGCCAAGGCCCAATAAGGAATCACCCTTTTGTCAAAAATCAATTTAGGCCCATTAGGCCCAATTAAATTATTTGAAGACCCAAAAGTCATATTTGGACTTTATGTAAATGGTTTTAAGCCCAATTGGATCCAATCCAATTGTCCAAAACCAAACTTGGCCCAAACAAGCCCATTAGCCCAAATATAACAAATTAGCCCAATCTAATTGAAAGACTAATTTATCATTAACATAATATTCCAAATATCACATTAATTTAATTAAAGTGTAATTACCATAATTAATTGATTAATTTAATATTTCCAAAACATCAATTAATCAAATTAATCATACTTTAATTCTCAAATTCATGTCCAACACAAAATTGAGGCAAAATCAATCTATTCCAACATCCTTAATCTCACGGCAATTGCATAAAATAAAACTCAATTTGATTTCAATCCAATTAAATCAACATACAAGATTTATTTCATGCTTTAAACATATCCAATTGTCTAATTTTCAAAAAATCACCATGAGCATACTAGGGTCACTTTCGGCCATGCATAAGGAATTGGGGATTTTTGATCCAATCAATTTTTCTCAAAACCAATGATGCACAAATCCAATTCATCATCATATAAACACAACTACACAATCAATTTAGGTAAATCAAGCTTCAAGCAAAAATCCCAAATTAAAGTCCATAAACCCTAGATTTTAAATCAAGTTTAGGTGGCTCATGATACCATTGTTAGTGTCCTAGACATGCCCAATGATCCTAAACATGATTCTAGTGTGAATAATTCAAGAAAGTTTGCGGAAAAAACTTACATTGATTAGATGAGATTCAAATCTTTTCTTTGTTGTAGAAGAAGCTCCAAGCTTTCTTTTTAATTCCAAACTCAATGGTGAGTTTCCCTATCACCTTAACTTGACTGTCTATGTGCTAGCAAAGGTGAATTTTGTAACAAAATTCAAGAATAAGAGAGGCAAGGTCACCCAAGGGAGAAAGAAATAGAGAAGATGAATAGTCCACTTTCCAAAAGTGTGTTGACTTAAGTTGTGTGTGTGTGTTGGCAAAAGATGCCTTTTTTTTAAAGTGGCCAACTACTTCCATCACAAATTTGACAAGTGATGTGAGTTGTAGGTCCCACTCAATTTTGAATTCCAAATTCAAGTTGGCTTACACAACACATTTTGGACCCGGTTTCGTTTAATCCGATTAAACGAATTTTCCGTTGCTAAATAATTAAATCCAATTTAATTAAATAATAATGCCTAGGAAAATTATTACGAAAGTCGCTTATGAATTAATTCCAAATTAATTCGTTCGCTTGAATTAAAATCCAATTTTAATTCCTCATTGAAATCCAATTTCAATTAATATATATGATATATTATTTTAGCCCAATTAAATAAATTAAATAGTAAAATCCAATTTCACTTTTAAATTTACTTTGCCAATTAATTCCAAAATAATCGCGTTCTCTTTTCTAGACGAATTTAATCCCAGATAAATTCTTGACGCAATTAATCCCAGATTAATTTTCTCTCTCATAATTAATCCCAGATTAATTTTCTGTTCGAGTCAAATGTCATCGGTGAATCTTCGGGAAGCGACCCAAGAGATCCCTGGATATGTTGGCAGTAAATACAGTCATCAGACTATCCGAACACGTGAGTACCCGGTACCACATTCTTACCGATTTACAAGACATGGTTGGCTTCTAGCAAAGCACCGTGCCTACCTAAGTCTCCATAAATATTCAACAGGAATATATAATCTTTATCAGACGTAGTATACATTGTATTGCGTAATACGATCCAATATCGGATGTCACATGCTAGGCCTAGGGCTGAAATTGTGTCTGCCCCGTACGAAGCACATGTCAGATCACTAGCAACTAGTCTCTGTAATCGGATAATCATGACCTAGTCATACTATCCCGATAGCTGCAACATTTAAGAGTACTAGTTATGTATCATACGTGATCATCATCTCCATATGACTGAAGTGATACTTCCATCTTGACATCACATCCAATACTCTACGATTCTCAGTATACCTAGAAGAGACGTACACAGAACCTGTTAAAGCTCCGGATGACCAAAACCAAAGTATACTGATTGTCACAAGTATTAGAGATGTAAGTCTCAGGTTAAGACCATATACACCTACCCTGATTCGGATTCCCATAGACACATAGTCATACTACCAATGAGACTCCGAGAGGTCTATCCAGAGAAAAGTTGTTCCCGATCCAACAGCTAACAGAACCTCCTATCAAACTTGCATAAGTATCCAATACTTAAATATATGAGAACTATGTCGTTAAAAGAGCAATTTCCTTTGTCACATAGTTAATTTGTACAAGAACACCAAATTCTTTACAAATAGTGATGTTATGGGTTATAATTGTCCAACAATATTTTCAGCTCATCATCTAGCAGTAATGAGACAGTGGCAGATCATAAAACTTGATATCAATAATGCCTTCCTTAATGGGGATCTTCTGAAGATGTTTATATGCCTCAACATGAAGGTTTCATCAATCTCACTCATCCTGACTATGTGTACAAACTTCAGAAAAGCTTGTATGGTCTTAAGAAAATACCAAGGGCCTGGTTTGAGAAGTTAAAGAAGTCCTTGTTGCAGGAGGGGTATAGTAATTCCAGAGCAAATTCACTAGCAATGACAACACTCTTATAAACAAGTTTGTTCAACAACTTGGCAATTGACCGGCGTAAGACACACGTATAACACAAGCGCACGTATCGTTCAAGTAATATAAAAATATCGATCCCACGAGGACTTAATATCTAAACTATTGATTTTATGAGGTCAAATGATTACTAGTATCTAACAGGTTGTTTGATTGATTTGAAATGGTGACGATTCTAAATTTAAAAAAAAGTAAATAAAATTATTCGAAAGTAGATTTTAAGAAAATTCAATATTAAAAACTATCTAGGGTTGTGATTTCTTCCAATATCATTTTAAAGATGAACTGATTATTTTATGTTTGTGTAATAAATCGGTTTACTAACCTGGAACACTAAATTATGCAAAAGCCTCTGTCGATGGTTAGATGCAAAGACCCAGTTTAACCCAATTGAACCATATGTCTATGTCAACCAAATTATCCGGATTCATTAAGTTTAAGTTCCAATTATGGCTGCCCCCGCCCGATAGGTATATGTCTATCCTGTAAGGAAATCTATTAAAGGGTTATCTATCCTCAAGGAAGATCGTGGGCTATTAAGTCTAAGGCTGAAACCTAAAATCCCTATGTCTAGTTCATTTTAGATTTACCACATCAATCTTATTGGTGATCAGACAACAAGAAGCTTTAAGCTTAAGACTTGATAAGTAAACCTTTAAATTACCCAAACTATAAAATAACCCCTTATAAACCGGTGATATTGGATTTCATCACAACCCCAGATAACTGGCTTAGTTACGACACATATTTACGGGTAATAAAAAAAAACTTAAATAAAATAAAAGACATAAAGTAAAATACTGAAAATTAAATGCTGAAAGTAAATGCTGAAAAGTAAATTACTGAAAAGTAAATGCTGAAAAGTAAATTGCTGAAAAGTAAATTGCTGAAAAGTAAATGCTGAAAAGTAAATTGCTGAAAAGTAAATGCTGAAAAGTAAATTGCTGAAAAGTAAATGCTGAAAAGTAAATTGCTGAAAATTAAAGAAAGAAAAGTATTGTGCGTAAAAGTAAATTACGTAAAGTAAAAACTGAAAAGTAAAGAAAAGAAAGTGTGAAAGCGGAAATTAATTACTGAAAGCTTTAAATAAACAAACAAGATACAATCTTCTTAGTATTCTTAAGGAATTCCTTAGAAGAAAGTATGAATTTTACAAATGAAATGGCTTGGTATTTATAGGCAAAATTTTGCCTCCATCAAATCATCCACCAAATCAATTATTAATTGCTCCACCAAATCCATTATTAATTGCTCCACTAATCTCTTATCATGTTTGGTGATGATTTGATAATTTTTATTATTTATTTATTAATTTATTTTTCTGCTTTGAAAATGATTGAAAGTGACTTTAATAATTACACACAACACACTTCTGGATGGTTCATCAAGTTCGGGCATGAAATCGGCAGAATTCGAAATTATTCTGTCTTTCAAAGCTGTAGATCTTTGAGTTTTCTTTAATCTGGAACTTGAATCAGCTCAATCCGATATTGGAGTAAAAAGTTATGCCCAAACTACGACAGATGCGCAAAACTGCACTTCGTCAAAAACGCCCTTTCAAGTTTCCAATCTCCAAAATTAAAATATCGAGTCCAATAATTGCCCTTATTTGACCCATATTTCGTCCTAAATGATTTCATTGAGATCCGATATTATTTTATCTGCAAAATAAACTAAAACACATCAAAACGTTCATCAAACCCGAGAAACTAAACAAAATATTAAGTTAAAGGGGCGGTAAATATTGATATATTTTTCGCTCATCACACCCCCAAACCTAACATTTTGCTAGTCTTCGAGCAAAACAATAAAATAAAATACAAGAAACAATTAAAATTAAACTAAGCTACTTTCGTAGGGATCACGGTTGCATTTAGCATATGCAACAAGCCTTTAAACCCCTAGGTGTCCCTAGTGAACGAGTTATAGTCTTGTGAGGGCTTACAACAACGATACCCACAAACGTTTTACAAAAGTAAAAAGATAATAAAACTAATGCACACAGAAGCAAAGAGAATAAAGATGTTAGTGACTAATCAGGTGAAACTTCTACTCAAAGTCAATAGTTGTTTTGTTTCATTCTAAATTACCGAATAAGTAAATTCTCCGATTATTTTTACCATTCTCCATATACACAGTCGACAAAATATTAATCAACTCATTTTTGCCCACAACAGTCATAAGTGCAGTTGATAAGAGAGTAATATTTTTGTCCTAAAGTTCTATCAGATTTCACACCTTTTTGTAGTAATGGAATAATTTTTCTGATTTTTCATATTTTTTTCTTTGATTTTTCTCTATTTTTTTTATACAATATCTTCCATCTATGTAGCGAGTGTTGGGTCGGTGGCTCCCAAACCAGTTGGCTTTAGGGCACCAGGTGTTAAGACACCCCTACGGACTTAATTACTCAGACTTCAGATATATATATTTTTGCAGCATCTTTGATCCATGTTGCGAGCTTTGGGCCATCGACTCCCAAACCAGTTGGTTTTAGGGCACTAGGTGTTAAAACACCCTTACAGACTTAATAACTCGGATCTCAGAATATTTTTTTTTTTACTCCATTGCTTTTTGAGATGCTTCCTCCAATTAAACTAGAGCACTGAATATTACAAACTTTTCAATTTTAGCTCATGTCCGTATGTTACTATATATGTTGATAATATCTGTCAACTGAGCATATGAAGATTCACTTTAGTTAGTGTTAAGGAGAATTCACAAATTAAATAATTCAAAATGAAATAAACAAAAATTAACTTGTTTCAAAAATGGTTTGAGATACGTCTCAGGAGTGGAAACTCCTTACTCAGCTATCTCTTACCAATTTCACCTTTTTAGTCAAAATAAAAACAAAAAATGCAAAATATTTTAGTAATTTTTGAAAATTTTTCAATTTTTTTGTATTTTTCGAAAAATTTTGGACTAAAAATAAAAACAACACACAAACTAAAAACAAGGTACTGATCAACACACAAATTAAAAATAAGGTATTGATCAACACACAAACTAAAAACAAGGTACTGATCAACTAATTCCCTCCCCCAAACCTAAATGAGACATTGTCCCCAATGTCTTAAAAAGTAAAAGAAGAGTTTAGAAAATAATACCTGGTTAGCTGAAATTCTACAGGAAATTAAAGGTTAAGATCCAGATTAATCCTACGCCTCTTACCACGATCGTCCTCGGACCAATTTATCTTTGAAAGGATAGGGTCAACTCGTGATTCATAGGCTATGAGTTGATCTATTAGATCCGGAGCAGTTCTGGCAGTAAAGAGGAGTTCTTTCAAAGGTTTTGACACGAACCCATTTCTCAGGGCATCATCAAGAAACACACAAAGAAAATCATAAAATCCATCAACGTTGTACAGCCCAATTGGTTTCTGGTGTATGTTCAGGTTCGCCCAAGATAATACAATAAAAATTTCCTCCAATGTACCCAAACCACCTGGCAAAGCAATAAAAGTATCAGCACGGTTAATCATTTCTACCAAACGTTCAGACATACATGGCACGATCAGTTCCTCTCCGTTTGATGGTTCAATAAGATTTGCTTTTGCCAAGGGTTTTGGGATGATTCCTAAAACGTGACTGCCTCCTTCCTGTGCAGCTTTTGAAATGATCCCCATAAGTCCAAGATTGCCTCTGCCATAGACTAAGTGCATATTCCTTGCAGCTAAGACTCGACCCAATTCATGTGCTGCTTCTACGTATTGTGGCTTAACACCAACACTACTACCGCAAAACACACAGATGTTCTCAATTCGTCTTCTTGAAGTGGCTTCCATTTTTATATGTATTTCTTTCTCAACTCTGGATGCCTTCAAAAGTGCAATGACGGGCTGAATTTATAGTACCTGAAAATGGTGAGTAAAAATAGCACAAGTATCTTCCAGAGGACGATTAGTAGTGAAATAATATCGTGATAGTCAAAAGGTCTGGATCCTGTCGGAGAAAATAAAAGAAAACAACAAAAAAAATTACAATTATTAAGAAAAGACAAAGAGATATAATATTTACAAGAAAATTAACGGCTTGATTGACGTCTATGCCTCAGGGACAAGCTTCCCATCCAATTTTCTTATAAACTGGCAAACATGGTCTTTTTGAGTCAGATTCCCAAGACTTAATTGTTGTCTTTCTTTTTGGAATTGTGTATGTAATTTGCAATGGCTATGTGAACATATCCACTGGGATGCGTTTCAAGAGTTGAAGATATATCATCTAAAGACTCCTTACTCAAGCCATCCCTAATGAATTTAATTTTGTCTTCGCGATTATCAGACACCATTCCTAAAGAATGACAACGAGTATTGCAATTCTAGCGTGCACATTTGTAACAAACACTCATTTTCTTAGCTCTACGTTTCTTTACATAGGTGCTTCTTCCAAAACCAGGCAGATGTGAAATAAAAGAGTCAGAAGACTCACCTGCCAATTGAACCCGTGCTTCAATTAACCAACGAATGTCAGTAGGAATAACTTTAATCATCAGTAATCTCATCCGTTCCAAGCGAGCTTTGTAAACTTTCATCAGAGATTTTTGAGGGAGGGAAGGAAATTGCTTGCGAAGATTTGCGAGAGCTTCTTCCATCTGGAAATAACTAAACCTGCAAAAATTAAACACACAAAAAATAAAACACACCAGATCACAATATATACAAAAATTGCATGGGTTGCCTCCCTGCTAGCGCTAAGTTTAGAGTCGTCAGCCAGACTTGACTTCTCGAACGTTAAGCTGGATCTGAAAGTGTAACACTTTCTTTTTTTCACTCAAATGATTCTCCCCAGTAGTGCTTGACACGCTTGTTTTTAACCTTGAAAGTCTTGTTGGAGTCAGGATCATGTATCTCAACGGCTCTATTTGGTAAAACTTTGGTGATCACAAATGGACCTGACTACCGTGATTTTGGCTTCCATGGGAAGAATTTCACCATTGATTTGTTTAACAGTACCTTCTGCCCTGGTTCCAGTTGTATGCGCACTAACTTCTCATCTTGTCTCTTCTTGGCCTTTTCTTTGTACAATTAAGCATCCTCAAAAGGCTGATTGTGAAATTCCTCCAATTCGTTGAGCTGGTGGAACTTTTTCTCTTCTGTTGCTTGTAGTGCAAGAATTGGCTTCTTCAGTACAAAAGACGCTTTATCTTTATGCTCTACAGGCAATTGGCATGTTTTAAGTTTGTCAGTAGAACTTTGTCTTTCATCAGAGTTCTGAACGGTACTGTGTATCACATCAAGTCTGAAACATTCCTCATTCTTTTCATCATCTGGGAAATTCATGGCTTTGAAAACATTGAATGTTACTTCTTGGTCTTGTACCCTCATGGTTAGTTCTCCTTTTTGTACATCATTAATGGTTCGACCTGTAGCCAAGAATGGTCTCCCAAGGATGATTGGCACGTCTGCGTCTTCCTCCATATCAAGGACAATAAAATCTACTGGGAAAATGAATTTGTCAACCTTGACCAGCACATCCTCAACTACGCCTCTTGGAAATACGAGCGTTCTATCAGCAAGTTGTAGTGAGACTGAAGTGGCATTGTTTCTCCAATCTGCAGTTTCCTGAAAATAGAAAAAGGCATCAAGTTAACACTAGCACCTAAATCACACAGAGCCTTACCGAAGTCATGTTCTCCTATGGTGCAAGGAACAGTGAAACTGCAAGGATCTTTCAACTTTGGAGGAAGTTTTCTCTGAATGATGGCACTTCATTCTTCTGATAATGCTACTGTCTCATAATCTCCCAATCTCCGCTTTCGTGAAAGAATGTCTTTCATGAATTTGGCATAGCTGGGCATTTGTTCCAACGCTTCTGCAAATGGAATGTTGATATGCAGCTTTTTGAACGCCTCCAAGAATCGAGCAAACTGCTTGTCCAGTTTATTCTTCTGAAGACGCTGAGGAAAAGGTGGAGGTGGAGTGATCTGTTCTTTTTCCTTTGCTTCTTTTTCCTCCATCTGTTGCTTTGTTTCTTTTGGAAAATCTTCAATTGTTGTTGCCTTGATTCCAACATCTTTGTTGATTTCAGTACCACTTTTTAACATGATGGCATGACATTGCTCCTTCCCCATGTTCCTTGGATTTGGCTTTGTATTGCTAGGAATGGTACCTGGCGGTCTGTAGCTCTGAGCATTGGCCAGTTGTCCAATTTGATTCTCCAGTGCTTTAATAGAAGCTGATTGACTTTGAATTAATGCTGCTTGGGATTGAAACATAGCATCATATCTTGCTGCTTGAGATTGAAACATAGCATCATATCTTGCTGCTTGAGAGTCATGTTTTGCTTCTATCTTTTTCAAGTGGGTTAACACTTCTGTTATTCCTGGTTCATTTGCCTGTTCCTGGCCTTTGTTCTGTTGTTGGAATCCAGGTGGTGGATAGTTCTGCTGTTGGCCTGAATTGTTGCTCCATGATAAATTAGGGTGATTCCTCTACCCTGGGTTGTAGGTGTTGGAATATGAATTGTTCCCCTGTCTGTTGAAATTATTGACATAATTCACCGTTTCTTCAAGTTGGTTCGATTATGGTGCTCCTCCATATGGTGAACTTGTGGATCCAGTGGTAAGAGTCTCTATGAATTTGCATATCTGATTTAGCTTGGCGTTGACTGCTGTATTGGCTCCACTTTCATAAATTCCTGCAATTCTTTGGATCATGCTCCTTTCTGTTGGCCACAAGGAATTGTTGTTGGCCATTTCTTCGATTAGGTCTCAGGTTTGATCTTCTCATTTTTCCATTAAAGCTCCTCCAGCAGCAACATCGATTGTGGTTCTCATTATTCCAGAAAGTCCATTATAGAAAGTTTGGACTTGAAGCCATTTTGGAATTTCACGGTGAGGACATTTCCGAAGTAAATCTTTGAATCTTTCCCAAGCTTCGCAGAGGGATTCTGAATCTTGTTGTACAAAGGATGTGATGTCATTCCTCAGCTTTCCGGTTCTGGCTGGTGGAAAATACTTTGCAAGGAATTTGGTGGCAAAAGTGTTCCAAGTTGTGATGGAACCCGCTGGTAGTGAATGTAGCCAAGCTTTTGCTCTGTCCTTCAAGGAATATGGAAAAACTCGCAGTCTCATTGCTTCTTCTGATGCTCTGTTGTAGTTGAAAGTACCGCAAACTTCCGGGAAGTTACTGATGTGGGCATTAGGATCTTCAGTTGCATTCCCCCCGAACTAAACTGACTACTGAATCATCTGAATGCATGTTTTGATGTCACACGCATTTGCTGGTAAGGGAGGAAGTACAATACAGGAAATGAGTCTGTCAACCACTGGAATGGTTCTGTCTCGAATGGGAATTGGTGGTGCAACCTCCAACGGTTCAGGTTCCATGTTGACTAAAGCTTCTTGGCCTTCTCGTCTTTCCCTTCTCAACTGTCTGATGGTTCTTTCAATTTCCGGGTCAAGCGGTCGGAGTTCAAAGCTTCTGGTTCGTCTCATGAAGTTTCTGAGAACCTGAAACACAAGAAAACAAAAACAATAAGTAAAAAGAAATTAGATACAAGTAACGTATTTAACCCCTAAACTAATAGTAAAAGATAAATAAGTCCCCGGCAACGGCGCCAAAAACTTGACCGGCGTAAACACACACGTATAACGCAAGCGCACGTATCATTCAAGTAGTATAAAAATATCGATCCCACGAGGACTTAATATCTAAACTATTGATTTTATGAGGTCAAATGATTACTAGTATCTAACAGGTTGTTTGATTGATTTGAAATGGTGACGATTCTAATTTAAAAACAAGTAAATAAAATTATTCGAAAGTAGATTTTAAGAAAATTCAATATTAAAAATTATATAGGGTTGTGATTTCTTCCAATATCATTTTAAAGATGAACTGATTATTTTATGTTTGTGTAATAAATCGGTTTACTAACCTGGAACACTAAATTATGCAAAAGCCTCTGTCGATGGTCAGATGCAAAGACCCAGTTTAACCCAATTGAACCATATGTCTATGTCAACCAAATTATCTGGATTCATTAAGTTTAAGTTCCAATTATGGATGCCCCCGCCCGACAGGTATATGTATATCCTGTAAGGAAATCTATTAAAGGGTTATCTATCCTCAAGGAAGATCGTGGGCTATTAAGTCTAAGGCTGAAACCTAAAATCCATATGTCTAGTTCATTTTAGATTTACCACATCAATTTTATTGGTGATCAGACAACAAGAAGCATTAAGCTTAAGACATAATAAGTAAACCTTTAAATTACCCAAACTATAAAATAACCCCTTATAAACCGGTGATATTGGATTTCATCACAACCCCAGATAACTGGCTTAGTTACGACACATATTTACGGGTAATAAAAAAAACTTAAATAAAATAAAAGACATAAAGTAAAATACTGAAAATTAAATGCTGAAAAGTAAATGCTGAAAGTAAATTACTGAAAAGTAAATGCTGAAAGTAAATTGCTGAAAGTAAATTGCTGAAAAGTAAATGCTGAAAGTAAATTGCTGAAAAGTAAATGCTGAAAGTAAATTGCTGAAAAGTAAATGCTGAAAGTAAATTGCTGAAAATTAAAGAAAGAAAAGTACTTTGCGTAAAAGTAAATTACGTAAAGTAAAAACTGAAAAGTAACGAAAAGAAAGTGTGAAAGCGGAAATTAATTACTGAAAGCTTTAAATAAACAAACAAGATACAATCTTCTTAGTATTCTTAAGGAATTCCTTAGAAGAAAGTATGAATTTTACAAATGAAATGCTTGGTATTTATAGGCAAAATTTTGCCTCCATCAAATCATCCACCAAATCAATTATTAATTGCTCCACCAAATCCATTATTAATTGCTCCACTAATCTCTTATCATGTTTGGTGATGATTTGATAATTTTTATTATTTATTTATTAATTTATTTTTTTGCTTTGAAAATGATTGAAAGTGACTTTAATAATTACACACAACACACTTCTGGATGGTTCATCAATTTCGGGCATGAAATCGGCAGAATTCGAAATTATTCTGTCTTTCAAAGCTGTAGATCTTTGAGTCTTCTTTAATCTGGAACTTGAATCAGCTCAATCCGATATCGGAGTAAAAATTTATGCCCAAACTACGACAGATGCGCAAAACTGCACTTCGTCAAAAACGCCCTTTCAAGTTTCAAATCTCCAAAATTAAAATATCAAGTCCAATAATTGCCCTTATTTGACCCATATTTCGTCTTAAATGATTTCATTGAGATCCGATATTATTTTATCTGCAAAATAAACTAAAACACATCAAAACATTCATCAAACCCGAGAAACTAAACAAAATATTAAGTTAAAGGGGCGGTAAATATTGATATATTTTATGCTCATCAGTAATACATTTGCATTAAAAGATCTTGCTGGATTCAATTACTTTCTTGGTATTGAAGTCAATCATTATGAAAATGATAGCCTGCATTTATCTCAAACCAAGTACATTAAAGATCTATTAACTAAAGCTAATTTGGAGAATTGTAAAGGATTGGATACTCCAATGAGTACTGGTCAGAAACTCAGAAAGGCTCAAGAAGATGACATGCTATTTGCTGATCCCACCATCTACAGAAGTCTCAATGGGGCTCTGTAGTATCTTGTAATGACTCGGCCAGAATTGGCCTATCCAGTAAACAAGCTAAGCCAATATCTTTCCGAACCCACTGAGAAACCTATGTATGTCTGTAAAAGAATACTAAGATATTTGAAAGCTACTGCCGAGTTTGGTCTAAAGTTTGTTCCGGGAGGCCGACCTATGATCACGGTTATTCAGATCCAAATTGTACTGGATGTTCATTTCATAAGAGAAAAAGTGTGCAACAATCAAATAATCATTTACCACAATGCTGGAGATGAGAACATAGCATATATTATGACTAAGCCCTTGAGCTTCACTCACGTCAACTACTTTAGGAGCAAGTTTGGTGTTGTGCAGAAACCCAAAGGCTTGAAGAAATGATGATGCACTAGGATTGGTTGAAAGGATCTTACAAGGATTGATGACATGGACAAGATTGTTGCACTATGATTGGTCAATATAAGAATCACAAGGATTGATGAGTCAACTGTAGGATGTTTTTGTTAGTTATCTTTCCTGCAAAAACCTGTGTTTTTTGGTAAAGTAGTTAACGATAGTATAAATAGTAGTCATGTTGTTACTCTGTTGTGATGATAAAAGTAAGTGATCCGGTGAACAAATTTTTTGCACCAATTACTCCTTCTTTCTTAAATCAATAAAGCAGTAGTATTCATCATTTCATATCTCTCACTAAGACGAAACATTTATATCTCTTCATACTCAAATGATGAAGAAAATGGTCAGTGGTATTAATTGATTGAGGAAAAAAATGTTGAAAGAAAAAAAGAGAATGATTTGTTGCTACTATGATTTTGATGATGCCAATGACGCAAAAAGGGTCAAAGATAAGGGGCTCAAAGACGTGAAGATTTTGATTAGCGGCTTAGTTTTGATGGTGTCAAAACATCCAAATAATAGCGAATCAAGTTCGATGAAGCTAAAATATTGATCAAGAGCCAAAATGAGTTATAAGATGATCAAGAGAGCAAATATGATAAAGAGCCAAAAAGAGGCTAATGAAGAGCCAAAATGAGTTATAAAATGATCAAGAGAGCAAAGATGATAAAGAGCCAAAAAGAGGCCAAGTAAGATAAAGATCAAAGATGATGATTAAGAACTAAAACTGATTGTAAGTGAGTTTATTAAAATATTTTAAAGCTCTTAAGAATCATTTATTTTGCATCACTTACATTTAAACTGTCTTAAAAAGCTTAAGAAGTCATTTGCACACTATTTACACCAAAATGAATTTCAATGCATCAAATGCATATGAAAATAGCTTAGAAAAATTAGCAACTGGATGAATTAAATTTCAAATGATATATCGCTAGATAGATATATGCCTCTGGGTTGCTATGAATTAAACGGAACACAATTCTGGTATCTAGAACTTATGCTAAACTCATATTACTACAACATGTTCAGGCTGAGCATTTTATGTAAACCTGCTACTTTAGAAAAATTCAATAAAATTCATAGATTTTTTAGGCTATTTTTTTTAGATGATAGCTCTATTTGTCTAGTTTATGTAGAATTTTATGAAGTTTGATTTGGAATTTCTAGAGTAAGTTATTTCTAAAATATTGAGTACTGTTATAATTGCTATGGTCTTTGAAACTTGCATATTGGTCTCTAAACCGGCATATCGGTCTTTGAAATCAGTACACCGGTCACAGACCAGTGAGACCTGAAGTTTTGCACACATTCTGGAACCAGAACATTTCATATCGGTGTCCATACCGATTACTATGATAGTTAGTATTTTATTTGAATGCACAACACGCAAATTGTTTAGGACCCGTTTGAAATGTCAAACCGACATACCGGTACTGTAGATCGACATACCAGCCTCAGAACATAAAAATGACTATATTCAATTTTAAGCCTATATATTGAAATTTGGTTTCATTTTTGCGTGGGGAATTTATTTTCAGAGAAAAATATTATCATCATATATCTTTTACATACTCTTGAAAAGCCTCAAATACATAAAAGAGAGTTTTTGTAAATCTTCAATATCTTAAACTCTTTAGATTAAAAAACTCATACTTCTTCTTCATATTCATATTAGTGACCTTTGATACATTTGGGTTATGATTAGGGATGGCAGTGGGTAGGGTATGGTGCGGGTTTTCCATTACCAAACCCGCACCCACATATGTAAATAAATTACCAAATCCGCACCATACCCGTTGCAAGTTTTAATTTTCATTACCAAACCCGCACCGCATAAAAAAATAAATTACCAAACCCGCATTGGTACCCAACGGATTTTTTGCGGGTTTTTAAAATATTGAATTACTTTGTGTTCTTACTAATATAATTTTTTTAATTAAATAATTTATTTTTAATTGTTTGCTGTTGTTTTCACATTTGTTTTTCATTTGACATATACAATATGCAATGTATATATATACAGTACATAGATAAGAAAATGTATGAAAGACTCAGTACCATATGTTTATTTTTTCATATAAACATAATTAAAATGAGTTATTCCCTTCATAATTATAATGATCTAAGTTAGCCAACTCAATCGACAATAAGCTAAAAAGTAATCACCAACCTTTGGTCATATTTTTTATGCTAAGTGTAATGAAAGTGATGCTTACAAGGCTAAAGTGGTGTAAGTGTAATGAAGAAGCAGGAAAGCTACTGAAGTTGCAGCAAACACTAGCTTATTTTGCTCCTCTCCCGTTTCTGATTATGTGAACTTAATCCAAATTTTTGTATTATAATTTTATTAACAAGTGTGATTAAAAAAAAACAATAATACTCATGCAAAAAATCTTCTGTTAGGCAGGTTGCGGGCTGCGGCTGAGTGAGAGTGTGGAACTGTGGATTAGTGTTTTAGGTTTAGGTTTTGTTAGTTTTTTTTATATGAATGTTTTTTTATATTGTCCTAAAAATATTAATTAATAAGAAATAATATTGCGGGTATGCGGATACCCGCAGTGGATACCCATATTTATTTTTTAAATACCAAACCCGCATCGCACCCGCATCGGGTTCTGCTTTAAATTACCAAACCCGCACCGCACCCACTAATATACTTACCAAATCCTACCCATTGCGGGCGGGTTTTTGCAGGTTTGCGGGTAAAATTGTCATCCTTAGTTATGATAATCACATTCAATCATCTTTGTAATATTTTGTGAATATCCAAATTGTTGTTAAATTTTCATTTATCAAACACTTGTGGAAATCCCTTGTGAGAGTGGTGATTGCTCTCATGGGTGGATTTGTGTAAATGTTAGAGAGGAGTCTTGGATCAAAGACCTCAGTTGTAAAAGTTTATTGAAACTCAGTGGAAAGCTGCAAACGTGACTTTGAATAGTGGATGTATGCAAAGAGTTTGCTGAACCACTATAAATTTAGTTTTAATTTCTCTATTCCTATCTCATTTATTTATTGAAAGTTTCATATTATTCTTCCATATCATATATTAAACTTGAGACTGTTAAAATTAATATTGTTAATCACTTTTGGACAATTAGAGTAAAATTGGTATTTTATTTTATTGTTCGTTATTGAATATATTAATTATGGAAATTGAATTCTAAGTATATTCGGTAAAATTACTAAGTAGCTTAATATTGAAAATATTTTTAATTCCACATTATTTTTGAAGTACCCAATTCACCTTCTCTTGAGTATAGTATTGTTCAAATTCTTGTAGGTAATTTGAGGGTTATATTTATATAACTTTGAAAATTATAAATGAGATTATGTTTGGAATTATGATGAGTTTTCCGAGTGAATTTAAGTGTATAAAATAAATGAATATTCAAAATAATAATTAGAGTATAAATGACATTAGAAGTTATGGAATATTTTAAAAGATGCCTTGTATGTGGCTTTACAAAACATCCCAACATCCAACCCATTAATTAATAGGATAAAGATCTTAAAAGTTAAAATACAGGAGCCAAAGTCCTGTCAGCTCAAAAACAGTAATGGTCATTCGGTGTTTCAAAAGTATGACGAATATGAAACAAATAAATATTCAATTTTTATAGTTACTGCACATTAGGATGAAAATACTGATAAATATATTGAATGAGTAATTTTCAGTTAAATTATAATTTTAAATTATAATTTTAATTCAATTAAATAGTTTTTTATGCACATAATCTTTTTTGATTGATTTAAACTCAAGGAGTATATTTATGTCCACTCTTATGATGAGGGACACGTGGCTGAAAAAAGAGGGGACGTAACGCATGAGGTTTGCTAATATACAATATAATAGGGATGGTAAAAAAATCCCGGCCCGGACCGGTTCTGTAATACCCCGATAGAAGTAGGATGCTACCGGAAGAAGATATGGTTGACCCATCTTCATAAATCTCTAAATTTACAAAAATCCAGCATGATGTATCATAAAACTAGACAACCTGGATCTCAGTCCAGCATCAAAACAAACCTAAAGTAAACATCATATATCAAAATAGACCTCAGGTCCACACCAACACATCAAAATCATCATCTAAGGGCTCCGTGCCCATATCATCTATCAACACTCAAGGGCTCTGTGCCCACAACATCATAAGCAATCAAATCATTTACTTAATACAAACGGCGTGCTTAGCACGACAAACGAAACAATAAATCAAATATCATAAACTTTTAAAACTTCTTCCAGGACAATTGCGAGAGTGACTGCCGCTTGGGTGATCTGCGTCTCGAGCGTGACTTCCAAAGTTGAAATGGTTGACCCATCTAGTTGCCAACCTGCAAAACAAGCAAACTGGTTTGGTATGAGTCATAAAAACTCATTAAGTAACCATGCTAGTACTACAAACAGAACATTTAAATCAATCACATTAGAAGTTTTTCAAATTTACTAAATTACGACAAGTTCAGAGTTATCAACATTTGTTATTCTTTATACTTTATCATGACAAGTTCTCATATATGCCGATTTATTAGCCAAACATTCGAAGCTCACAAAGTATCATCAAATCGATAAAACAATTATACTTCATTCTATTAAATTACAATCTATCTTTTATACCAAAACAAACTTACTTTAACTTCTTTAAACATGAAAACCTTCCAACACTGTTCCTAAAAATGCGGGATATTACAGGTCCTCCCGGGCTTTGGCCCGACCCGGAATAAAAAAAATCCCGGGCCGGGGCCTAGAAGTAGAGGCCCGGCTCAGGCTCGAGCCCAAGCCGGGCTTAACACATTAAGCCCGAGCCCAGCTCGGCCTGGGCTTTAAAAATATATTATTTATATATATATATATTTATATTTATATAATAAATTACACATATATATATATATAATTTTTTAATTATTAAAAAGTCGGGCCGATCTTGCCGGGCAGGGCTTTTCCCGAGCCCGGGCTTAAAAAATATTCTCGGGCTCGGGCCGGGCTTATTCCTATTGTCACTTTTACAATATACACCATGAAATTTCTCTGTTTCATTCTATCCAGGGCTTATCTTGCAGGTATTTTCACCATCTATGATACCAACTTACGAGGTTGCCAATTTATCCGGCTCAATAGACATCTGGGCTCCGATGCTAATGTGTCAAGAACTAATTATACTGTTGTACCATTGAACCCTGGAGTATTACACTACTGTAGAGATTGTAAACATCATATATGATATGGAAATATCAATATAAGTATTCAGCACGTTCAATCAATAAGTATTAAAAAATTATATTTGAAAGCTCGTATTTATTCAAGGTTCTGACCCTATGCGGAATTTATCATAATATTTTATGACAAGCCCTAAATATTATTTCTATGGATTAATTAAATTAACAAACACACTTAACTTTAACAATTATAATTTAATACAAATAAAAAAATGCAGTAAATAAATCAATCATACAAAATCAACACAAGTTATTTTTGTGACGAAGTGGAAACTCGTGCGGGTAAAAAATAACTATGGGTATCTCGGCTACCAGCCCAAAATCTACTACATGAGAAAGACTTACAATGATGGTAAAATAACCTAAGGCGGAAACTCCACCGACTCTAGTACCTCTAGACTGCAAGAACTCGAAGAACTCCTCGAGCCCGTACCCCATGGTTTCTTCAGAACCTCTAAAGTCTTTTAGTGGATCAGCTCTGCAAACTCTGAATGTCGGAACTCCGACAACCAATCTTCCTCTTGAGGGTTAGGAAATTGGGTTGGTTATGTTGATGTTAAATCAAAGAACGATCTCAACAAAATATAGAAGATAGGAAAACAATGAAATCTTCAAGGTGAGAAAAAGTAGGTTGAAAAGCTAAGAATTTGTTTAGGCTCAAGATAATATGTTTTCAACCATTGTGAAGGTGGCTATGTGTTTCTTTATATAGGTAGGGCAAGGGTAGGGTTTCCTTGTGCTGAATTGGCTTGAAAATGCGCCCAATATAACTCAATTCTGTACAGGCGTTCAAACGCGTGCTCTCTGGAAGGTTTCGTTCGAAAGCATACTCAAACACAACTCGAACGTTTGCTCTCTGGAATGTTTCGTTCGAACGCATTAAATGACGCACCAAGCACAGAAGCATTCTACCAAGTTTCGTTTGAACCCAACAACGAACATGACACTAACGCCACACGTTCGAACACTTCAATGAACACAGCATTAAACCATGTTTGATTTTCATGCATAGCTTTGCCAAATACCAGTCCAATTGCTCCAAGTTCTTCAAGACTTATTACAACTCAATTGAACTTGTTTTTTACGGACAATGCCAATAAAGATGGAACTAACAATCTCCCCCTTTGACATTCTTTGATAAAACACTACCTAATACAGAGACTATGGTAAAAGACCTAAAAATAAAAATAGCCAACTGCCAACCTTGAAGACAGTGACTTATTACAATAAGACTCGATCTAATACCTAATCAAGTAGTATTGAAATCAATGTCACCTCAGCTACCCAATCTGCTTACCTGAAACATCCACAAACAACAACATACCGTGAAAAGCACAGGGAATATAAAAAATAAATAACGCAGCGATAAAACTCATACATGTACAAATAGATAGTATATATCATACTCCCCCCTAATCCTACTCGTCCTAAACTAGAGATATAAAAAAACAAGGATATACTAAATATATATATATACTACTCCCAAACTAATCCTCAAACTACTCTCCCCTTTTTTGTCATGAAATGATAAATGGTAAAAGTACCAGGAAAAATAATACATGCAAGAGAACATTTAAACAGAACCTACTCCCCCTCACTAACAAGGCTACTAAGTTAGCAAAAATAACACAAGGGAAGTAAACACTCATAGGAATACACAAAAGAAAATGATAAGCAATAACATGAAGTACACACAAGCACACAATGAGTTTAAAACAAATTTAATCAAAAAGAATGACTGAAACAGAACTTCAAGGAAGTACAATGATACTCAGTCAGTATTCATCAATTTATGACATGAAATAATATGCATCACCTTAAATTTTGCTAAATACTACACGCATACATATGACATAAACACCAAAGCATAACAAGCACTTGCGTGAAAAATAAGTGCACAACGAATCAAGTATTAAGACCTTATTTTATGAGCAGGACACAGCTAAACAAATCCCATCTCTTAACAAACCAAGTCCACAAAATATATGTTCAAACCCAACACCACTAGGACCTGAAAATAATCAACATTAGTTGTATGCTATATTAATCTCCCCCTAAATATCATGAGCTCATAAATAAAAACTGTTTCGAGTGAAGGGTTTTTGCCCTTATCTTTTGAATTTGGTCTATTGTCTTTTTTGCAATTGAGTGTCATGTAAACTATTTTTTTCTTATTTTCTTTTACTGTAACAAGGGGATAGCACAAGGTCATTTAGTCAAAGGTCACACTATTTAGTGAGAAAAGTATGGTAGAGATTATACTTTCAGTCCAAAAACTCTTACATGGGACCAAGCCTTGACAATAATAAAAATGTGTATGTGAAGTGTAGCACAGGATATGCCAAGGGTTTATATCACACACACTCATATGTAGTGAAAACAACAAATAACCGTGTAAAAACATAAAACACATGCACACACATGTAATAGGACAATAAATACAACTTCTAAGAAGAGTTACACCGAAGTGCACTCTCGTCATGCCTTTGAGGATTAAGGCATTTAGAAGTAGATGGGAAGTCATCTTGCTTCCTCACCCAAACTCTCTTAGGAATTTATTCCACTTGAGAATCCCTAGTCAACAAAGCAAGTTTCTCATTAAGGAATTGTGTCTGTTTAGCTAGTACAAAAAGTTGAGACATTATATTTGAAGAATCAAATCTAGGTGACACACTTTTAGGCATTCTTTTTTATTTGTGCAACATGAAGCACTTAGGCCTAATGTGTCTTGCCTTGCATAGTGATGGCAAACAAGCACAAACCTCGAATGAGAGCGGGGTTTACCCACCACACCTCTAGATAGAGGTTGTGACACAGAACAAGGAAAAAAACTGAGGAATCACATGACTACACTCAACAGGCATCTTACATAAGTTATGTTTAGAAGGGTTAGGCACAACTCTAGACGATGATGCCTTGTCACAATTAGGCTCAACGCTAATCCCTAACATGCGGTCTAGTTTTTTATTTCCACTAGAAAATGTACACAAGTGAGTTCTAGCATCTTCAAATTTAGTTTCTAAGGATTGGACCCTATCAATTAGCCGTTTATTCTATTAGTGTCCTACACATTCCACAAGATCTCTAAACAATTATTTGTGTGTGAAATTAACAAGTAAGTTGCGGAAATACTTACATTGAACGGTTGAGAATTTTCAAAAAATTCCTTTGGATGTAGAAGCTCCAAGATTTTTGTAGAGTTCTAAACTCTTGGGTGAGTTTCCCTATCACCTTGATTCAACTCTCCAATTGCTAGCTTGAACAAATTTTGAAGCAAAATTTGTCTCCAAGAAGAAAGAAGCTCACGACCAAGGAGGGAAAAGAGAGAGAGATGTGAATAGTTCTTGTTTAAAAAACAATTAGTTTCTAAAACTTGTCAAGTTTGTGTGTTAAAGACTTTGCATTAAATGAGCTCAACCACTTCCATCAACTTTGTGACAAGTGATGTAAGTAAAGTGGGTCCCACCACTTTAAATTCAAAATTCAAGTTGGCTCACACAACTAGACTTTGGGCCCAGGTTCGTTTAATCCGATTAAATGAATTTTCCGTCGCTACATAATTAAATCCAATTTAATTAAATAAAAATGTCTCGCAAAATTATTACGAAAGTCGCTTACGAATTAATTTCAAATTAATTCATTCGCTCGAATTAAAATCTAATTTTAATTCTGTATTGAAATCCAATTTCAATTAATATATCCGATATATTATTTTAGCCCAAATAAATAAATTAAATAGAAAAATCCAATTTAACTATTAAATTTATTTTACCGATTAATTCCAAATTAATCGCGTTCTCTCTTCTAGACGAATTTAATCCCAGATTAATTTTCTCTTTCATAATTAATCCTAGATTAATTTTGTTCGAGTCAAATGTCATTGGTGAATCTTTGGGAAGCGACCCAAGAGATTCCTGGATATATTGGCAGTAAATGCGGTCATCGGACTATCCGAACACATGCGTACCCCGTACCACATTCTCACCGATTTTCAAGACATGGTTGGCTTCTAGCAAAGCACTGTGCCTACCCAAATCTCCAGAAATATCCAAAGATGAATATTATCTGTATCAGGCGTAGTAATATAATGTATAGCGTAATACGATCTAGTATCTAATGTCACATGCTAGGCCTAGGGCTGGCTCTGTGTCTGCCCTGTATAAAGCATATATCGAATCCCGCGTAACTACTCTCTGTAATCGGATAATCAAGACTTAGTCATACTATCCCGATAGCTACAGCATTTAAGAGTACTTGTACCGTATCCTGCGTGATCATCATCTCCATATGACTGAAGTGATACTCTCATCTTGACATCACACCCAATACACTACGATTCTCAGTAAACCCAGCAGAAACATATACATAACCTGTTAAAGCTCCAGACGACCAATACCAAAGTAAACTGATTATCGCAAGTATTAGTGATGCAAGTCTCAGGTTAAAGATCACATACACCTACCCTGATTCGGATTCTGAGGGGTCTATCTAGAGCGAAGATGTTCCTGGTCCAGCGGCTAACAAAACCTTTTATCACACTTACATAAGTATCCAATACTTAAATATATGAGAACTATGCCGTTAAGCTTCTATAACGCGCACAAGTGTAATACTATTTTATTCCGCATTATCGATGTCCAGTCTCGATAATACTACGACTAGGGATATTTAATGATTAAACCATTCATGGATTAATACTGTCTCATATCTTATTATTTTTATTTAACCATATGGACTTTTATCATTAATAATCTAAGTAATCCAATTACATAATGATAAAATAGCAATTTCCTTTGTCACATAGTTAATTTGTACAAAAACACAATGTCTTTTACAAATAGTGATGCTATAGGTCATAATTGTCCAACAATCTCCCACTTGGCTCATAGCCAATCACTCAAGTATCTAACACCTGAACTATATACATGTCGCTCAAACTTTTACTGAGATATAGCTTTCGTCAGCGGATCTGCAATGTTATCATCTGATGCGACCTTCTCGATCTTCACATCGCCACGATGTATGATATCACGAATCAGATGAAACCGTCGAAGTACATGCTTGGATCGTTGATGGGACTGCGGTTCTTTGGCCTGTGTTATAGCCCCGTTATTTTCACAATACAAAGGTACGGGCTAACGGAACTACTCCTAATCCAATTAGGAATTTAAGGATCCAAACTGCTTCTTTTGCTGCCTCAGCTGCAGCAATATATTCCGCTTCCATTGTTGATTCGGCAACAGTCTCTTGCTTGGAAGATTTCTAGCTCACTACTCTGTTGTTTAAACAAAATATGTACCCCGATTGCGAATTATAGTCGTCTTTATCTGTTTGGAAACTTGCATCGGTGAACCCAATCACTTCAAATTCTCCTTCCTCATAGACTAAGAAAGCATCCTTAGTTCGTCTAAGATACTTATGGATGTTCTTTACAGCAATCCAGTGACCATCACCTAGATCGGTCTGATAGTGACTGCACATGCTCAAAGTATACGAGATATTATGTCGCATACATATCATGGCATACATGATCGATCCGACTGCGGAAGCATACGGGATCCGATTCATTTAATCTCTCTTATCTTGAGTTTTAGGACACATATCCTTAGACAGAGAGACGCCATGTAACACCGAAAGCAACCCCCTCTTGGACTGATCCATGTTGAATCTCTTCAACACTTTGTCAATGTACGAGCTCTGGAAGAGTCCAAACAGCTTTCTACATCTATCCTGGTAGATCTTTATTCCCAGAATAAAGGCTGCTTCTCCCAGGTCTTTCATGGAGAATTTTAATGAAAGCCAAGCTTTCACCGATTATAGCTTGGGAATGTCATTGCCAAGAAGCAATACATCATCAACATTTAGGATAATGAATGTCAGTGCACTCCCACTAACCTTCTTATAAACACAAGAATCATCTTCGTTTTGAATGAAACCATATTCTTTTATGATCTCATCAAAACGTTGGTTCCAAGAACGCGATGCTTGCTTTAATTCATAAATGGACTGGTTTAACTTGCAAACCTTGTTTGCATGTTTTGGCACGACAAAACTGTTAGGCTATTGCATATAAACATCCTCTAAAAGGTTTCCGTTAAGGAAAGCGATTTTGACGTCCATATGCCATGTTTCATAATCGAAATATGCAGCAATAGCAAGTATTATCCGAATGAATTTCATCATGGCAACATGTGAACAAGTCTCGTCGTAATCGACACCATGTCGTTGACGATACCCTTTTGCTACAAGCCTAGCTTTGTACGTTTGTATGTTGCCATCCATGTCTATCTTCCTCTTTAAAACCCATTTACAACCAATAGGCTTAATGCCTTCTGGTGCATCAACGAGTGTCCAAACTTGGTTGGTATACATGGAATCCATTTCGGACTTCATGGCTTCCTACCATAAAGCAGAGTCGATACCTTGTATTGCTTCCTCATACATGGCCGATTCATTATCTTCAATAAGATTAATGTCTACATAAGGTGAGATCAGAAACACATACCTTCAGGTTGTTTTCTGACTCTCTCCGACCTACGCGGTTCTTGTGTATTAGAAGATTATGGAACAGTCTCATCCCTGATGAACTGTTCGTGTTCCATGAGGGGGTCGGTGCCAAGTACAGTATCACTCTGATTTTCATTGAGTTCTATTTTCCTCCCACTTATCACTGCATCTATAAATTCCTTTTCGAGGAAAACTGCATGAAGAGCAACATTTATTTTGTTCTCTTATTGGTTGTAGAAGTAATATCCTTTGGTTTCTTTAGGATAACTTACAAATAGGCACTTATCCGATTTGGGTTCTAGCTTGGTACCATCCAAATATTTAACATATGCCCAGTATCCCGAAATGTTCAGGAATGAGAAACCCGGTTTCTTTCCTGTCCATATTTCATAAGGAGTCTGTCCAACAGACTTTGACGGAACCTTATTAAAAATAAGTATTGCATTTTTTAATGCGTATCCCCAGAAGAAAATCGGTAGCTCAGTGTGACTCATCATTGACCTTACTATGTCCAACAAAGTTTGGTTTCTCCGTTCGGACACACCGTTCAATTGAGGTGTTCCGGGAGGAGTCCACTGTGAAAGAATACTGTAGAACACAGAACTTGACGATGCTGTTCTAGGCTCGCGGCCTAGTTGGGAGTACAGAGTAGCCCGCGGAGGACTAAACTGGAGAACTAAAAATGGAGTCGCCATCCGGTGTGAACCGGGAAAATGATTTAAGGCCGCACTCACCCCTCGCAAGGGAAGACCTTAAACCGTTTGGTTCGAAATGGTCCCTTACTTATGCCACTTATAATGAAATGATTTGTGCAATAACTTAACCGAATCTACGCAACATATATATTCAAAGATAACCTATATCTAGTTCGCATTCAAAAGAATAAATCCTATATCTAAGTTTTCATGCTTTAAGAGTAGTTCGTCACAACGGCAAACATACGATATCACACCAAATATCTCATGAGCATGTTGAATTATCAAACACAAAGAATAAATAACATCCTAAATATAAACGTAAGTTAAATTACTATTGCAAAAGAAAAATAACTAAATCATGCATAAAGAAATATCATAATCATGCTTAAAAATAAATAACTTATTAGACTAAATCATGCTTAAAACGCAAGGTTGGATTAAACGAAACATGTGAATCTCTCAAGTGGTACATGGCATTGTATCCCGAGTGCAAACCGTAATACCGTCCATTCGGATTCGGTTACGGAATTTACGTCCGGGTTTCCATCCGATATACCACAAGAGAGAACACATATTCCGTTCATCCGGAAATCACATCATGCACCAATCCACAATACTCATATGAAATAAGGTACTAAAATAAATGAAAATAAAGGATAATAAATAAAGAATGTGCCCTCAGGTGTAACCTCTTAAATCGTCTCTCGGAAGCGCGCTACGCGGTTGTCGGAAGGGTTGATGCTCTGCAACTCCTCTGGTTCACTGGTTCAACATTTTCCTTCATTGTTTCGCTGTTTGGGCTGCTGTTTTTACTCTATTTTGCTGCTATTTTTGCTGGTCAGGGCCTGTTTTAGGGGTATTTTCGATGGTTACAGGGGTTGTCTCAGGGGCTCTTTCAGGGGCTATTTTAGGGGTATTTTCGGTGGTTACAGGGGCTGTCTCAGGGGCTGTTTTAGGGGCTGTTTGAGGGGTTGTTTCAAGGGTATTATTCACGATAAAATGGGACAATTTCAGGCAGGATTTTCGGTGTTCAGGGGTGTAATTCCAGTGCAGTTTTCGGTGGTAATAAGGTGGATTTCAGTGTAGTTTTTGTGTGCGTGAAGGAGGGCTGAATGAAGGGCTGTTGGTTTGTGTTGAAAGGGCGTTGATGCGTGAAACAAGGGTTGCTGAGTGGGGTATTTGCGTGAGTGGCTGAGTGCTAGGGGCTGTTGAAGGTGCTTTATGCGTGATGAAGGCTATGTGTGACGTGAGTGGACTGTGTTGCGTGAGTGGCTGAGTGGGTTGTGTTGCTTGCTGAATGGGCATGAGCTAGGCAGGTGGCGTTGAGGGTGTATGGCAATGGGCTGGCCTTCCTTAGCGATGTGGGATGTAGGTCTGCTTGTTAGTGTGTTTTGTTGGCTGAGGGGACGTGCAAAGTGTCTTTGTTGAGTGGGGTATTTGTGTGTTTGAGGGCTGTTTGTGAGGGGTTGCAGTGGCGTGTTAGGGGTTGTTTCTCCAAGGCAGTTTGGACGTGAGTGAGCTTGAGAGGAGAAGGGTGTCTTGTGTTGTCTATGTGCTAGGGGACGTGAGGTGAGGTTTGATATTGTTTATCTTGTATGGCTTCAGGGTTTATTTATTTTCTTTTATTTTTGGCCGTGTCTTGTTTTGTTGTCGTTATTGTGTCTTAGGTGGAGTGTGAAGAGAGGGGAGGCCGTGTGGTGTTTTATCAGAGGGAGTATTAAGGTTGGGTTCTTTACGTGTGCATGAGCCAAGGGAACTAGGGTTTTTTTTTGTGAGTTGCTGAGAGAGAGCTCCTCCGAGGGTTTATTTGTTTGTTGTTTTTATAGTCCAGAAGATTAAGGGCTGTTATGGGCGTGAACAAGGGGCAGAATGGAGGGGTAAATGGGCGTGATTTAGGGCTGATTTTGAGGGGCTTTGGGCGTGATGAAGGAGAGGCTGATTGAGGGATGTTATGGGCGTGATTTAGGGGCAGAATGGAGGGCTAAATAGGCGTGATTTAGGGCTGATTTTGAGGGGCTTTGGGCGTGATGAATGAGGGGCTGATTGTGGGCTAAATGGGCGTGATTTAGGGCTGACTTCAGTCGTGAATGGTGCTAGGATGGAGTGAGTTGTCAAAGTTGTGAGTGTGTTTGTTTGTGATGAAGGTTCGTTGATTTGTGAGGGCTTATGGCCGAGAGTTGGGGACGTGAGTGAGGGTTGTTTCCTAGCCGATGTGGGACATAGTAGAGGGCTAAGTGAGAGGCTGTGAAGGGCGTGAACAAGGGGGTGGTTTCTTGGGCGATGTGGGACGAAGTATAGGGTTGATTTCTTGCTATTTTGTGATTTGTGATTTATTGCTTGTTGAATTTGTTGTTAAGTGATGTATGAGGTGTCAATGTAGGGTTTCTTTGTTAATGGGGTTATGTTGATGAGTGGTGTGCATGTTTGAGAAGCTAGGGAGGGAGGATAGGCGTGAGAGAGAGCGAGGATAATATTTTAGTTTGTTGTGTTTTAGGTTGGCTTAGTGTGGGTTGCGGGGGTTTTGGGCTGAGGATAATTTTGAAACAGAGGTCCAACGAGCAAACCCGAAGCTAAACAAGCGAATTAAATCCAACAAGATGTCAATTCTTGACTCTTCCCTTCCGACGTCCATTTCCCGTGACTTCCGCGACTTAAAAGGTAGTGCCTCCGCATGAGGCTCATCATCGGGACTTATATGTAAAAATACAGTGCCTACAAATACCATATTCTTTTAAGTAATCTTGAAACTCATTGCTTAAGTATTCTCCACCACGGTCCGACCGCAATGTTTTAATACTTTTGCTAGTCTATTTTTCTACTTCGTGTCAAAACTCTTTGAATTTCTCAAAAGTTTCCGACTTGTGTCTCATAAGATACACATAACCATAACGCGATGCATCATCCGTAAAGGTCACGAAGTATTCATATCCACCTCTAGCTTGGCTAGACATGGGCCCTTATACGTCACTATGAACGAGGGATAACAGCTCGGTGGCACGTACACCTTT
Source organism: Zanthoxylum bungeanum (assembly GCA_019454045.1). Classification (NCBI taxonomy): domain Eukaryota; kingdom Viridiplantae; phylum Streptophyta; class Magnoliopsida; order Sapindales; family Rutaceae; genus Zanthoxylum; species Zanthoxylum bungeanum. Next base: position 51,090 of record SKCR01037014.1, on the reverse strand, counting down.
ACCACTAAAAGGTGTTTTAGGCATTTTTCCTAATAAACAAGATTCGCAGGCATCATAAGAATCGGGATCAAATCTGTCCAAGTATCCATTCTTTGAAAGAGTGGATATACGAGTCTTGTTAATATGTCCCAGACAACAATGCCACAGATAAGTTTCATCTACTCAATTTGAGCCTTTTGTTTGTCATGTTATATGTTTGAGATTCGTTTATATTAAAATAATAAATACCATTATTAACATCTGCTGTATATATCAAAATATCATTCTTATATACTAAACACCCAGTGTTCCAGAATACAAAGGTATACCTGCATCAGCTTAAACTAGATACAGAGATGATGTTCCTAGTCAAACTAGGTACAAAATAACAGTCACCTAATGTAATTACATGCCCCGAGTTCAAATTCAAAACATAGGTCCCTACGGCCAAAACAGCGACTCTCGTCCCATTTCTGACTCGCAGGTCAATCTCTCTTGAAGCCATTCTCCTGCTAATATGTAGATCCTGCACATCAGTACATATGTGAGTACCACATCCAGAATCAAAAATCTAATTTTTAAAACCAGTAGTGGACATGTTTATTTCAATAACAAACATACCTGAAGCAGAAGACTTGCCCGCCTTCACTTCCTTCATGTGCACCTTGTACATATGGTAGTCACGCTTCCAGTGACCCTGTTTGCCACAGTGTAGGCAGACATCTTGGGATATGTCCTTAGTCTTCCCAGAAGACTGTGATGATTTATTTTTGCCCTTCTTTTTCTTCTTTTTCACACCCCCAGAAGCCTTCGGCCAAGCCTTGACTTTCTGGGATGTCGAAGTAAGATGTGCTTCGCGCTTCTTGCCCTTCAGAAGCTCTGGCTCTGCCTCTTTCAGCATTGCCATCAACTCTTCAAGAGTCTTCTCTTGGTTCATCATATTGTAGTTCATGATGAACCCGCCCCAGCAATCTGGCAGAGACTGTAAGATCAAATCTATGGAAGCCTCGGCCTCGAAGGTAATGCCCAACTGACCTAGCTGTTCGATGTCAGTAATTATCTGTGATACATAATGTTCGACATATGTACCCTCTGACTTACGTGAGCGAAAGAGCTTTTTTTGCAATTTATACTTCTGAGATCTAAGGTTAGATCTGTGAAGGTCCTTCAATTTCAACATCATGTTATAAGGATCCAATCTTTTATTTTGACGACGAAATTAAGAAGTCATTGCAGCAAGCATGACAGATTGAGCAGTAAAGTTATCATCACGATGAGTCTTCCAAAGCTCATGCTCTACTGTATGCTCAACTCTGGGCTCAGGCCCTAGAGGTTTCTCTATTACATAGAGTAACTGCTCAGCCCCCAGGATTATCCTGAGGTTCATCTCCCAATTTGGAAAATTTACGCCGTTAAAGAAATTCTTGCCCATGATTATGTCCCTAACGCTAATCTTTCCAGCCATCTTGATTGTTATAGTCCAACTATCCAATCAACGATTTCGGGTACACTTAAAATGTAATGGTTACTATAGTCCAACTATATAACCAACTACAAATGGAGTAGTTTGAGTACAGTCCAACTGTTCAAAGAAAATAATAAAATAATATTAGTCCAACTAATATATATATATAATGACAAAAAATAATTAAAAGAGCGTGCATTAGCAAGTATTAAATGAAATTGCAAATTTAATACTGGCCTCCCACTATTTTTCGGTGAGCCTCTAACCCTCTGTTGAGTACTCGGGAAATCTAGATTCCTAGTGGGCTAGGATCCCGTTAAATAATACACAACCTTGACTTTGGCCAACAAGCTATATAGAATTTTATTAGGTAGATCTCTAAGATCAATTGGATCCCATCCAATTCCTAGATCCGGTAGGTGGACCTCCAAGTCCAAAAAATATATCCAATATATTTCCTAACCTTTTTCCTCTGAATCAACTAAGCCTTGGCTTTGCCTCAACAAGCTTAATGATTCCAGTTAAGCGCTACCATTGACAGTGGGAAAGCTTCGTAATCCACGTCGATGAACAAGAAGTGACCTTGACTTTGGCCAACAAGTCACAACTGCCCAAGACATGCGATGTATAACAATACTTTCATGGTTCAAACACATCCGCGATGGTGACCGGCGTAATCACACGCGTATAACGCAAGCGCACGTATCGTTCAAGTAGTATAAAAATATTGATCCCACAAGGACTTAATTCCTACTATTGTTATTAATTATTGATACTATTTATTTACAGGTATGTAATTAAAGAGAGAAGAGAATGATTGCTTGATTGGTTGGTTGAATGTGGATTTGCTGAATAAATAAATAAATAAAATACAAAAGAAAATACTAAGGAAAATAAACAAAAGACAAATATCTAGGGTTGTGATTCCAAACAATATTATTATAAAAATGAATTGATTTTCTTGTATATGTGTAATAAATCAGTTTGCTAACCTGGAACATGAAAATATGCAAAAGGCTCTGTCGATGGTCAGACACAAATACCCAAATAACCCAATTGATCATATGTCTATGTTAACCAAGTTACCTGAATTCATTAAGTTCAAGTTCCAATTATGGCTACCCACGCCCGACAGGTATATGTCTATCATGTAATGAAATCTATTAAAGGGTTATCTATCCTCAAGGAAGATCGTGAGCTATTGAATCTAAGGCTGAAACCTAAAATCCATTCGTCAAGTTCATTTTAAGTTTACCACATCAATCTTATTGGTGATCAGGCAACAAGAAGCATTAAGCTTAAGATTCAATAAACAAACTAAATAATTACCCATTATATAATTAAATCAATTATTAAGCATGTGAAAATTATTTTTCATCACTTCCCTAGAATAAAAAGACAATGCCGGGGTTATGGGATCCACATTTAATATTTCAAATCTAGAAATCTCACTTATTATAATATATAAATTATTTTATGTTATGCTTTCACAAGAATTAATAATGTTAAACATTTAAAACCAGCCATATAGGTAGTAATCCATTTTTATCCAACTACATCAGCCATATAGGTGGTAATTATCTATCACATAAAGACTGGCCATATAGACGGTAAAGTAATTTATATTTAAACCGACCATATAGGCGGTAATAAAGTCTGTCATTAATTAATTCGGTTAAATTATAATTTATATATTATAATTAAGTGAGATTGACCTAGTTAATCAAATTAAATGTTTCACCCTTTACCCCAGCGGAAATTTAAATACAAAACATAAAAGAAATTAAAAATAAAATATTAAAATTAAAATTAAAAATACATAATTTAAATATTACAATAATTTACAAAATAGATGCAATCCTTAAAAGTCTATAAAAACCTTAAGGAAAGCACAAAAATCAGAAATGAAATCGCAGCCAATTTATAGACAAATTTTGCCTTAGTGCGTCGCGACACGCAAGGGTCTGCGCGTCGTGACGCTGAGCTGTCAACGCGGAGCAGACACGCTTTGACCTATTGACTGAAACATGGCACGCAGAATCTGTCGGCCCAATATAATTTTGACACATGGCACGCGGTAGAATTCAGTCCACTGAGATACTGACACGTGGCAGAAGGTGATTCACGATTGGTGATATGGCTGACACGTGGCAAGTGACTCGGTTTGCGGCTGACATGGAAGCCACGTGGCTGACACATGGACGACACGTAGATGACACGTGGCTGACACGAGTCACGTGGTTGATGCGGTCGAATAGGATGATGACACGTGGAACGCGTATTGTCGGCAATATATGATGGTGACACGTGGCAGGCGCACGTTAGCATCCGGCGCATTTTAGCGGCGGTATTTTAGCAAACTTCTCAGATTTTGACATGTGGACCAATGCATTTTTGCAGAACTCGGCCCACGTTAGTAAGGTCCGGTGCACTTTAGCAGTCGTGATGCGCAAATTTCAGTTTTTCCCTTTTTGTCTATTTTTCACTGTTTTGGCCCTGAATTGCTTCCAGAGAGTCCTGAAACTTTATTTATCTACAAAATAACACAAAATACATCAAAACATTCATAAAAATCGAGAAACTATACAAAATATTAGGTCAAATGAGTGGGAAATAGTTATATATTTACCACTCATCAGATGGACAATGTGTTGGGTTCTCCTTGATCATGCCAAGGATCTATTACGCATAAATTTGTGTGAATTAACAAAGTAAGTTGTGAAAAAATACTCACTTTGATCGGCAATGGAGGATGTGTAGATAATAAAAATTTACAACCTTTGTCAAGTGCTCCAAGCTCTCCTTTGTATGTATGTTGAGCTCCAAGCTTTGATCTTTGAATTCCAAACTCAATGGGATAGTTTCCCTATCACATTTGTTGACTCATTAATGTGCTAGCAATGGAAATTTTTGCAACAAAATCATCCCTTTGGTAGAGAGCAACTCTCGGAAATCTTGGAGAAAGAGAGGGAGTGAGTTTCAGCCTTGGTGAAAAAATTGAGAGAGTGAGAAGAGTTTTGATTTTTCAAAATCAAGTAAACTAATACCAAACTTCAAAAGTTAGTATAAGTCAATCACACATCAAAAAATAAAATAAGGTAATGTGTTTTACAAGTCAAAACCAACTAACAAATTCCATCACCATAAAGTAAGTGTAGTTAACAAGTGATGTGACTTGTGGGCCCCACTTTAAATTCAAAATTCGAGTGGGCCCGTAAAACACATTTCGAGCTCGGGTTCGTTAATTCCGAATTAACGAATTTTCCATTGCGACTTAATTAAATCAAATTTAATTAAATAATAATGCCTCGCAAAATTATTACGAAAGTCGCTCGTGAATTAATTCTAAATTAATTCGTTCGCCCGAATTAAAATCCAATTTTAATTCCGCTTTGAAATCTAATTTCATTTAATATATCGAATATATTATTTAATCGATTAATTCCAAATTAATCGTTCTCTCTCTACTAATAGAATTTTATCCCAGATAAATTCTCGCCGCAATTAATCCTAGATCAATTTTCTCTCTCTCATAATTAATCCCAGATTAATTCTGATCGAGTCAAACATCATCGGTGAATCTTCGGGAAGCGACCCATGAGATCCCTGGATATGTTGGCAGTAAATCCGATCGTCGGACTATCCGAACACATGCGTATCCGGTACCACATTCTTACCGATTTACAAGACATGGTTGGCTTCTAGCAATGTACCGTGCCTACCAAATTCTCCAGAAATATTCTTTTAAGGAATACATAATCTATATCAAGCGTAGTATACCAATTATAGCGTATTGCGATCCAGTATCGGATGTCACATGCTAGGCCTGGGGCTGAAATAGTGTCTGCCATGTACGAAGCATATATCGGATCACTAGCAACTAGTCTCTTTATCGGATAATCATAACCTAGTCATATTATCCCGATGACTGTAGTACTTAAGAGTACTAGTTCTGTATCCCTGCGTAATCATTATCTCCATATGACTGAAGTGATAGTTCCATCTTGACATCACACCCAATACACTACGATTCTCAGTATACCCAGAAAAAGGCGTACACAGAACCTGTTAAAGCCCCGAACGACCAAAACCAAAGTATACTTATTATCGCAAGTATTAGCGATGCAAGTCTTAGGTTAAAACCAAATACACCTACCTTGATTAGGATTCCCATAGACACATAGTCATACTACCAATGGGATTTCGATGGGTTTATCTAGAGCGAAGCTGTTTCCATACCATCGTTAAACAGAACCTCCTATTAAACTTGCATGGGTATCCAATACCAAAATATATGAGAACTATGCCGTTACGCTTCCATAACACGCACAAGTGTAATACTAGCCTATTCTGCATTATCGATGTCCAGTCTTGATAATACTACGACTAGGGATATTTAATGATTAAACCTTACGTGGATTAATATTGTCTCATATCTTATTAATCTGGTACTAATCATATGGACTTTTATCATTTATATATCTAAGTAATCTTATTACAAAATGATAAAAGAGCAATTTCCAATACTAGCCTATTCTGCATTATCGATGTCCAGTCTCGATAATACTACGACTAGGGATATTTAATTATTAAACCTTACGTGGATTAATAATGTCTCATATCTTATTAATCTGGTACTAATCATATGGACTTTTATCATTTATATATCTAATTAATCTTATTACAAAATGATAAAAGAGCAATTTCCTTTGTCACATAATTAATTTGTACAACAACACCATGTTCTGTACAAATAGTGATGCTATTGGTCATAATTGTCCAACAATCTCCCACTTGGCCTATAGCCAATCACTCAAGTGTCATACACCGAACTATGTACTGGTCGCTCAATCTTTAGCTGAGAAACAACTTTCGTCAGCGGATTTGCAAGGTTATCATCTGATGCGATTTATTCGATCATCACATCGCCATGATGTATGATCGAACGAATCAGATGAAATAGTCGAAGTATATACTTGGATCATTGATGAGACCGTGGTTCCTTAGCCTGTGCTGTAGCCCAGCTCAGCTGCTAGCAGAACTACACCTAATCCAATTATGATTATATAGATCCAAAATGCTTCTTTTGCTGCTTCAGCTGCAGCAATGTTCCACTTTTGTTATTTATTCGGCAACAATATCTTGCTTGGAAGATTTCCAGCTCACTATTCTGTTATTCAAACTAAATATGTACCCTTATTGCGACTTAAAGTCATCTTTTTCAGTTTGGAAACTTGCAGCGGTGAACCTAGTCACCTCAAGTTCTCATTTCCCCATATTATCAGAAAGCATCCTTTGTTCGTCCAAGATACTCAAGGATGTTCTTTACATTAATCCAGTGACCATCACATGGATTGGCCTTATAGCGTCTACATATGCTCAAAGCATATGAGACATCAGGTCACATACATTTCAAAAACATACAAGCTCTGGGAGGGTTGTCAGCAGCTTTCTAGATCTATCCCAATAGATCTTTATTCCTAGAATATAGCCTGCTTATCCCAGGTATTCTATGGAGAATTTTAATGAAAGCCAAGCTTTCACCGATTATATTATGGGAATGTTATTTCCGTGAAGCAATACATCATCAATATTTAGGACAATCATTGTCAGTGCCCTCCCACTAACCTTCTTGTATACACAAGAATCATCTTCGTTTTGAATTAAATCATATACCATTATGATTACATCAAAATGCTAGTTCCAAGAACGCAATATTTGCTTCAATCCATAAATGGATCGATTTATCTTGCAAACCTTGTTTGCACATTTTGGCACGACAAAACCGTCAGGATGTTGCATACAAACATCCTCCTAAAGGTTTCCGTTAAGGAAAGCAATTTTGGCATCCAGCTGTCATATTTCATAAACGAAATATACAGTTAAAGCAAGCATTATCCGAATGATTTAATTGTGGCAACAGGTGAAAAAGTTTCGTCGCTGTCGACACTATATCGTTGACGATACCCTTTCTGTACAAGCCTAGCTGTGTACATTTGTATGTTGCCATCCACGTTTATCTTCACCATGAAGACCCATTTTCTACCAATAGGCACAATGCCTTCTGGTACATTAACCAGTATCCAAACTTGGTTGTATACATGGAATCCATTTCGGACTTCATGGCACTTTGCCAAAAAAAAAAAGGAGTGGATACCTTGTATCATTTCCTCATACGTAGTCGGTTCGTCTTCCTCAATAAGATTGATATCTACATGAGGTGAGATCAGAAACCCATACCTCCCAGGTTATTTTCTAACTCTCTCCGACCTACGCGGTTCTTATGTATTTGAAGATTATTGGTACAGTTTCATCCCTAATGAACTGTTGGTGTTCCGTGAGGACTCGGTACCTGGAACAGTATTACTCTGATTTTCATCGAGTTTTACTTTCCTCACACTTATCACTGCATATAGGAATTCCTCTTAGGAAAGCCGCATGGAGAGTAACAATGACATTGTTCTCTTGTGAGTTGTATAAGTACTATATTTTGGTTTCCCTATGATAACCTACAAATAGGCACTTATCCGATTTGGGTTCTAGTTTGGTATCATCCAAACGTTTAGAGTATGCCCAGCATTCCCAAATATTCAGTAATGAGAAACCCGGTTTCTTTCCTGTTCATATCTAATATGAAGTCTGTCTAACAGATTTTCATGGAACCTTATTCAAAATAAGTATTGCACTGTTTAATGCGTATCCTCATAAGGAAATTGGTAGCTCAGAGCGACTCATCATAAACCTTACCATGTCCAACAAAGTTCGGTTTCTCCGTTTGGAAACACCATCAAATTGAGGTGTTCCGGGAGGAGTCCACTGTGAAAGAATATCACATTCTTTCATGTAATCGAGAAACTTATTGCTCAAGTATTTTCCACCACGGTCCAACCGTAATGTTTTAATACTTTAGACGGTCTGTCTTTCTACTTCGTGTCGAAACTCATTGATTATATCAAAAGTTTCCGACTTGTTTTTCAGAAGATACACATAACCATAACGCGATGCAACATCCGTAAAGGTTACGGAGTATTTATATCCACCTCTAGCCTAGCTAGACATGGGCCCACTTACGTCACTATGAACTAGGGGTGAACACAATTTCGGGTCAAACCGCGAACCGTATCGAACCGCACCGCACCGAACCGAACCGCGCGGTTTGAAAAAATATTAAAAATGATTTTGAACCGCACCGAATCGAACCGCAAATTTCGGGTCGGTGTGCGGTTTTGACCCATGTCAAACCGCGAACCGCCCAAACCGCATATTTTGACTCGAACCACGACCCTAACCGCCTAAACCGCCGACCCGCGTACAAATTAAATATTATTTTATATTTTTCTTCTTCTTTAACTATGAAAATTAAGATATTTAATGATCATATAACAATATGTAATGAATAAATGAAAGTTATGTAATTTTTTCTTCAATTATAATGTGAAAACACACAAAGTTTTCTTAAAAAACTTATAATCCAAACCGCTGACCCGAACCGCCCAAACCGCTAAACCGCCAACCCGAACCGCCGCGGTTTTCCGTATCAAATTTGCGGTTTCGTTTTATAATTTCCCAAACCGCCAACCCGCGCGGTTTGAAGTAAAAAACGAAAAAACCCCCCCGAATCGCACCGCGAACACCCCTACTATGAACGAGGGCTAACAGATCGGTGGCACTTGCACTTTTACCAAGTAAAAGGTGTTTTAGGCACTTTACCTAATAAACTAGTGTATGACACAGAAATCGGCGACGCTGTTCCAGGCTCGCGGCCTGGTTGGGATTATAGAGTAGCCCGCGGGGGACTAAATCGGAGAACTAAAAATGAAGTCGCCACCCGGTGTGAACCGGGAAAATTATTTAAGGCCGCATTCACCCCTCGCAAGGGAAGACCTCAAACCGTTGGGTTCGGAATAGTCCCTTACTTATGCCACTTGTAATGAAAGGATTTATGCAATAGTACAACCAAATCTCATGCAACACATACCAGATAATTTAAGCAACATGCAAGTTTGCACACCCATAATCATAAATGAAAAAAATGAAGGCAAAATACATAATTCATGAACGTATTAAACAATAAAGTGCAATAATGTAACTAATAACAACTATAAAGGCATTAATAATAAAAGCGAGCATACAATCTCATGAGCATATCGAATAAATAAATGCGGAAATATAAATGAATGATAATTTCCTAAGAGTAAATAATGAAATGATATGACTAATCAAATGGTGCAAAAGAAATGATCAAAGAAACAAACATGCATGAAATGTGACGAAAAGAAGTTTATGCACTGTATGTGCGTTCGTGTAGCGTTTGAAAATACGTTCGAACGGTAAATAGAAGGTTCGCATTCGTATAGTGTTCGAAAATGCGTTTGAACGGGGTAAGACCTGATGCATGATAAAACAAAATAGATGCACGTTCGAGTAGCGTTCGTAAATGCGTTCGAATCGAATGAGGCATAATGCATACGTTCGTGTAGCGTTCGTAAATGCGTTCGAACAGAATGAGGCAGAATGCATACGTTCGTGTAGCGTTTGGAAACGCGTTCGAACGAGATTGCCAAAATGGCATCTGAAATGGCACAAACACATGCATGGATAAACAAATACACAATATAGGACCTCGTGTACCCGATAGAACACATTTCACATTCAATCGAGTGCACTTCGTCCGGCGTGGCAAAACATCGTGGTAAAGGTAGCCTTTAGGCATTTCCCTCGAATAGAGAACCTTTAATCCACCCTAACTAGCCTATGCGTATTAAATTATCAATACATGAATAAACAAATAAATGATATGGGACCTTGTATGCCCGATTGAACACATTTCATGTTCAATCGAGTGTACCTCGTCTGGCGCGGCAAAATATCATGGTAAAGGTAGCCTTTAGGCATTTCCCTAGAATAGATGACCTTTAATCCACCCTAGTTTGCCCATGCGCACTAGAATGCAATGCATGCGTAAATAAAGCAATGATATGCAAAGGGTAAATGACATAATAAAAGGCGCGGCAAAACATCGTGGTAAAGGTAGTCTTCAGGCATTTCCCTCGAATTGAGGACCTTTGATCCACCCTAGTTAGCCCATGCGCATTATATTACAATACATACAAATAAATGAGACAATAATGTGGAACTCCGTATATCCGATTAACATATCTCACATTCAATCAAACATACTTCGTCCGGCAGGGCAAAACGTCATGGCAAAGGTAGCCCTTAGGCTTTTCATCCCTCGAAGCGGAGGACCTTTAATCCAACTTGATTTGCCCATGCGCACTATATCATCAATACACAAACAAATAACATACGGAAAGTAAATGACGGAATGTAAAATGCGAATAATAGACGAACAAGATAAAATAGACTAAAATATGTGTTGTTTGCTCAAGTGGTACGTGGAGTTGTTTCCAAAGTACAGACCGCACTACCTTCCGTTCGGATTCGGCTACGGAATTTACGTCTGGGTTTCCATCCGATATACCATAAGAGACGACACATATTCCATTCATCCAATAGCCATAGCATACATTAACCAACAATACTCATGCGAAGAAATATTAAAAAATAATAGAAAATAAGCGGAAATAAATAGAAAATGGTGCCCTCAGGTCTAACCTCTTAAGTCGTCTCTTGGAAGTGTGTTACGCGGTTTTCGGAAGGGTTGGTGCCCTGTAACTTTTCCGATTTACTGGTTTTCCGATTTCCTTCATTGCCTCGCTGTTTTGGGCTGCTGCTTGCTTACTGTTTTTGCTGTATTTAAGCTATATTTCATGGCAGAATTTCGGTAGTAAATGGGCTGATTTTAAGGACTGTTTTCGGTTGTCAAGACATTACAGTTTTGGTGGTTTCAGGCAGTGCAGTTTCGGCAGTTTCAGGGTGCAGTTCAGGGGTGTTTTTTGGTGGTAAGAGGGCAGTTCACTGGGAAGATTTTTGGTGACAATAGGGCAGCTTACTGGGCTATTTTTCGGTGGTTTGTTGCTCACGGTTCGGGGGCTGGATGGGTGTTATTTGTTGCTTGCTTTGTGCGTATTTGAGGCTGTTTTGAGAGGGCTTTATGTGTGAAGTTGAGGCTGTTTTGAGAAGGCTTTATGCGTGAAGTTGAGGCTGGTTAAAAGGGTAATACGTGAGCGTGAGGCTGGTTTTAATGCGTGGGGTTGCTGAGTATGTTTATGAGTGGAGCAAAGAACGTGTGGCTTGAGAAGGAGTGAAGCCGTGAGGTGTGTGGGGTGTGTGTTTAAGTGTGAGCCGTGCCAGGTGTGTGGGAGATCAGTGAGGGTTGTCGCGTGATGGGTTATCGGTTTGGCTTTTTGTGGATAAGCAAATGAATTAAATCCAACAAGGTATTGATTCCTGACTTTTCCCTTCCGACGTCCGTTTCCCGCGACTTCCAAAATTTAAAGAGTAGTGCCTCCATGTGAGACTCATCATCGGGACTTATATGCAAAAATGCAGTACCTACAGTCGCCCCCACTTTGATGGGACTTGTGCAGTGTGTGACAATGACAATCCTATCAAAGTTATGCAATGTATTTTTACTTACCTGGCTCGCCAACTGCCACCTGACTTGCCTGCTGCTTCGAGCTGAGTTGATGATGCAGTATGTCTCGACCATGGGACGCATCCCGGAACTGCAATTGATGATGTAGTGGATCCTCGACCATGGGACGCATCTCGGAACTACAATTGCTGATACGGTGGGTCCTCGACCCTGGGACGCATCACAATAACTGTAACGGACAACGGGGGCATCGACCTTGGGACGCATCCCAATACCGCTGACAATGTGGGTCACGACCCTGGGACGCATCCCAAAACTGGAACTGATGATGCAGGGGGCCATCGACCCTGGGACGCATCCCAATAACTGCAACCGACAACATGGGCCTCGACCCTGGGACGCATCCCAATACTGCTGACAATGTGGGTCACGACCCTAGGACGCATCCCATTAACTGCTGATGATGTAAGGGGCCATCGACCCTGGGATGCATCCCAATAACTGAAACCGACAACGGGGGCCTCGACCCTGGGACGCTTCCCAATACCGCTGACAATGTGGGTCACAACCCTGGGATGCATCACATTAACTGCTGATGATGCAGGGGGCCATCGACCCTGGGACTCATCCCTAAAACTGATGCTGGTGTAGGCCTCGTCCCTGGGACTCATCTCCAAAACTGATGCTGATGTGGGCCTCGCCCCCGGGACTCATCCCCAAAACTGATGCTGATGTGGGCCTCACCCCCGGGACTCATCGCCAAAACTGATACTGATGATGTGATGGTTCTTTCCAACATATTGTACTGCCTCTCAGGAGATAATCCTGATAGCTAAACATATTTTTGTCCTCAACGGATGCTTCACGTCGAAACCATAGAACCTTCAAAGTACTTAATACACTCAGATTCGATCGTCTGAATGAGTGATCTGAACTAGACTCCTAGTGTGTGTGTGCCAAGGCTCATTCGCAGCTTAATCCTTAAGTAAGCCAACACGATGATTTTGTCTCGGAGAATTGGATCAGTAGGTCTAACCATCCTAGATGTCTTGGTCATACTCTGTGATTACTTCCTCGTACTTAACATGATATGGCTTTCTTCTTTTTTCTTTTGTCTCTTTCTTTTCTTTCTTTTCATTTCGAACTTTCTTTTTCTTTTTCTTTTACTTTTCCTTTTTCTCTTTTCTTTCTTTCTCTTTTCTTTTTTTTTTCGACACACCTACCCTTCAAGGTAGCATTTCTCCTCATGGTGGTCCTAATACTCGCCCATGGGTTGCTTCACGCTTATCGGTTAGACAGTCTATTTTTCTTTTTCTTTTCAGAGACTTTTTCTTTGTTTCCAACCAAATCATATATCGTAGCATAAGCAAACCAGGATGGACATTTAGGGAAACGGTCATTCAATGATCCGACATCTCTTCAACTAGTCATCTCGTCGACTACTCAGGCTTCTACTGCTAAAATCATGTAATCAAGTGCTCGTGAGTCTAGCCGAGATCAATCCACTCAGAATACTGGATGAGAGCACATCTTGCACTTATCATTTCTAAGGTTTTACCCTGCAGCAAACAATGTCATCACCGGACATATGCTTCACTATCGATGACGTATCTCTCTTTTTTTTTTCCACTCACTCCATTGGAATTCTTCCTTTCAACTGTGGACTTTGCCCCTGGGGCTCATTCCTGAAAACCGATACTGACATGGGCCTCAACCCTGGGACTCATCCCCGAAACTAATACCAATGTGGGCCTCAACCCTAGGACTCATCCCCGAAACTGATACTCATATGTTGCTGCTTCTGGTTGACTTCTATTTGCCGCTTCTTCTTTTCTTCGAGACTTGTGAACACAAACAAAACAACAGAATAAAAACACGTGCATGCGATATGTATGTATGCATGTGTGGAGGTACTCCATGTTCCTGATGGGTTAGACCCTCATTGTGCTCCTTGACGCCGTGTGCCTACGCATGTCTCTGATCGCCCCTAGGTCTGCTTATAGTTTCCTCCTGCCAGTTCTCTTCTGGTGATTGTGCAATTCTCTTTTGTCTGAAACCTGCAAATACAGAACAAACACAAAAATTACAAGTACGTTACGTGTATGCATGCATGCATGAATGAATTTCCTATTCCGTTGGGTTAGGTCTTCTGCCGGTGACTGCTCGGTCTTCTTTTCCTCAGGCAAAATACTGCTTCAATCTATCCACGTTGATCGGCTCGGTGAACTCATTCTTTTCCATGTCTGACAGTCTCACTGCCCCGTTTCCCATTACTTTCTGGACTATGTAGGGTCTTCCCAATTAGGTCTAAACTTTCCTCTCAGGTCTGTCTTCGACGGCTTCGACTGCTTAAGCACCAGATCAACCTTTCTGATTTTTATAGGACGCACCTTCTTGGTGAATGCTCGAGCCAACCTCTTTTGGTATATATGCATACGATGCAAGGACTTCATTCTCTTCTTATCGAGCAATACCAACTGTTCAAATCTTTGCGAAGCCCATTCTTGTTCAGGTAACTCTGCTTCTGCTAATACCCTCATGGACTGTATCTCAACTTCCACCGGCAGTATTGTTTCCATTGCCTTTCGAGCTTCTTCTTTTCTTAAACACTTCAGATGAATGTCATTCGTTTGTCTTTTGTATAGTTCTCCCTTCAAACTCACATATTGAGAAGCCACTTCTGAATGGCTATCTTTTCTTTTCTGCTTGCTTTTTTCGGGAATTCCCCATGTTCTAAGTATCGCTGAATATCATAGTACCACAGTTTCCCATCGTCGACTTCTATTTCCAAGATTTTTTCTATCTCGTAGACAGGTCTGCTTGCCATTGTCAACACTAGAGGTCTCATCACCAATTTCTCCGGATTTTCCCAAGTTACGGCTAGTGTAGCTAACGCGTCTGCCATTTGGTTCTCTTCTCGCGGCAAGTGCTGAAATTTGCAATCGGGGAGGGCCTGTGCCAGACTCCTGAGGTGGAATAAGTAGGGTTTCAACCGTTCTTCCTTCAATTCCCATTCTCCTTGCATCTGTCGGACCACCAACATCGAGTCTCCGTAGACTTCTACATTTTTAGCTCTCAAGGCAATCAGTGCCGTCAGTCCAAAGACGCATGCTTCATACTCAGCCATGTCATCATCAAAGACAGGGATATCATCACTCAGTCTGTTTGGAGAGTCCTCACGCCTCATATTCTCAAAGCCTCCCCCAGCGTGGGGCACAACCATATTAACTATAGCGGCAGTCAAAGCTTGTAGTTACTCGGTAACCTTAGTGAGACTTGTTTCCAGCTGATCCATTGGGATACCTCGTTCTCTGATTCACTCATGTTTGCTAGCGGCCTTTTGACGAGTCTTCCCTTTTACTACTAACCCAACGGGTATCTATGATGGCTTTTAAGACACATGGGTTAACATGATGCGTATATGCATGAGATGCGTGCGATATGTGGAATATATAAGTCGGCCCATCATCATTTTAAAGCATTCAACTATACTATTATGCGGTGCAAACTTGTCCCAGTTGAAAAGGCCCAACAGGTTTACACTTTTGCGATAACATGGCTAAATGACTTCAAATGATAAGAGGCCTAAACGCAAAATGGCCCATCGACATTTTAGAAGCTTTTGGAACGATTTCCATAAAGCACAGACTCGTACCAGTTTAAATGGCCCAACAAGCCCATACCTCATGATAAAAAGTCTAACTGAATCCAAATGACGATGGTCCTAAACGCAAGCATAACAAAATAGTTTCTATTGGTCATACAACTAAAGTTCATATGCGGGTTTATGGGGTATAGACAAAGGCTCCCGCCGACGAAGGATTGCCCACAACTAGGACTCCACACTCAAGGGTTCGAGCGACCAAGTGAGCGCACCTTTTTTATACCTTAAGGTACGTGCCAACGAGTTATGGTGCGTGACTAACTGTCAAATGGATTTCCAATTGTAGATTCCCCAGAGGGAGGGTGGAGCGAACTCTCTTAAATACCCAAGCCTCTTAGGCTCTTATCGCCTTGGTGACAGGAATAAACAACAAGTCCTCCAAATTAGTTTGTCACAGTAAGTTGCTGGTAATGATTATTTAGGTGCCTTCACAGCTTTTCCCTATAGAAAGGTAGTGAATGAATTAAGACACCAAACCATTACCTAGCTCTAAAAGTGCCTTTGATTGAACCCCTTTAACCCACTGTAGACGCGGTTAACTAAAACAAAAATCATAAACATTACAAGACATTATTTCGGGGCCAATTCTCTATCCCCAGTGGAGTCGCCAGACTGTAGGACACATAAATCAGTGACGCTGTTCCAGGCTCGCGGCCTGGTTGGGAGTACGGAGTAGCCCGCAGGGGACTAAACCGGAGAACTAAAAATGGAGTTGCCACCCGGTGTGAACCGGGAAAATAATTTAAGGCCGCACTCACCCCTCGCAAGGGAAGACCTCAAACCGTTGGGTTCGGAATGATCCCTTACTTATGCCACTTGTAATGAAAGGATTTATGCAATAGTACAACCAAATCTCATGCAACACATAATAGATAATTTAAGCAACATGCAAGTTTGCACACCCATAATCGTAAATGAAAAAAATGAAGGCAAAATACATAATTCATGAACGTATTAAACAATAAAGTGCAACAATGTAACTAGTAACAACTATAAAGGCATTAATAATAAAAGAGAGCATACAATCTCATGAGCATATCGAATAAATTAATGCGGAAATATAAATGGATGATAATTTCCTAAGCGTAAATAATGAAATGAAATGACTAATCATATGGTGCAAAAGAAATGATCAAAGAAGCAAACATGCATGAAATGTGACGAAAAGAAGTCTGTGCACTGTATGTGCGTTCGTGTAGCGTTTGAAAACACGTTTGAACGGTAAACAGAAGGTTCGCATTCGTATAGCGTTCGAAAACGAGTTCGAACGGGGTAAGACCTGATGCATGATAAAATAAAATAGATGCGCATTCGAATAGCATTCGTAAACGCGTTCGAACGGAATGAGGCAGAATGCATATGGTCGTGTAGCGTTCGTAAACGCATTCGAACGGAATGAGGCAGAATGCAAACGTTCATGTAGCGTTTGGAAACGCGTTCGAACGAGATTGCTAAAATGGCATCTGAAATGGCATAAACACATGCATGGATAAACAAATACACAATGTAGGACCTCGTGTACCCGATGGAACACATTCACATTCAATCGAGTGAACTTCGTCCGGCGCTTCAAAACATCATGGTAAAGGTAGCCTTTAGGCATTTCCCTCGAATAGAGGACCTTTAATACGCTCTAGCTAGCCCATGCGTAATAAATTATCAATACATGAATAAAAAAATAAATTATATGGGACCTTGTATGCCCGATTGAACACATTTCACGTTCAATCGAGTGTACCTCATCCGGCGCGGCAAAACATCGTGGTATAGGTAGCCTTTAGGCATTTCCCTTGAATAGAGGACCTTTAATCCACCCTAGTTAGCCCATGCGCACTAGAATGCAATGCATGCGTAAATAAAACAATGATATGCAAAGGGTAAATGACATAATAAAAGGCGCGGCAAAACATCGTGGTAAAGGTAGCCTTCAGGCATTTCCCTCGAATAGAGGACCTTTGATCCACCCTAGTTAGCCCATGTGTATTATATTACAATGCATACAAATGAATGAGACAATAATGTGGAACTCCGTATATCCGATTAAACATATCTCACATTCAATCAAACATACTTCGTCCGGCGCGGAAAAACGTCATGGCAAAGGTAGCCCTTAGGCTTTTCATCCCTCGAAGAGGATGACCTTTAATCCAACTTGATTTTCCTATGCGCACTATATCATCAATACACAAACAAATAACGTACGGAAAGTAAATGGCGGAATGTAAAATGCGAATAATAGACGAACAGGATAAAATAAAGTGAAATATGTGTCGTTTGCTCAAGTGGTACGTGGAGTTGTTTCCCAAGTACAGACCGCACTACCATCCATTCGGATTCGGCTATGGAATTTACGTCTAGGTTTCCATCCGATATACCATAAGAGACGACACATATTTCATTCATCCAATAGCCATAGCATACATTAACCAACAATACTCATGCGAAGAAATATTAACAAATAATAGAAAATAAGAGGAAATAAATAGAAAATGGTGCCATCAGGTCTAACCTCTTAAGTCGTCTCTTGGAAGTGCGTTACGCGGTTTTTGGAAGGGTTGGTGCCCCGCAACTTTTCTGATTTACTGGTTTTCCGATTTCCTTCGTTGCCTCGCTGTTTTGGGCTGCTGCTTGCTTACTGTTTTTGCGGTATTTAAGCTATATTTCAGGGCAGAATTTCGGTAGTAAATGGGCTGATTTTAGGGACTGTTTTCGGTGGTCAAGACAGTGCAGTTTTGGTGGTTTCAGGCAGTGCAGTTTTGGCAGTTTCAGGGTGCAGTTCAGGGGTGTTTTTCGGTGGTAAGAGGGCAGTTCACTGGGCAGATTCTCGGTGATAATAGGGCAGCTTATTGGGCTATTTTTCGGTGGTTTGTTGCTCACAGTTTGGGGGCTGGATGGGTGTTATTTGTGGCTTGCTTTATGCGTATTTGAGGCTGTTTTGAGAGGGCTTTATGTGTGAAGTTGAGGCTGTTTTGAGAAGGCTTTATGCGTGAAGTTGAGGCTGGTTAAAAGGGTAATACGTGAGCGTGAGGCTGGTTTTAATGCGTGGGGTTGCTGAGTATGTTTGTGAGTGGAGCAAAGGACGTGTGGCTTGAGAATGAGTGAAGCTGTGAGGTGTGTGGGGTGTGTGTTTAAGTGTGAGCCGTGCCAGGTGTGTGGGAGATCAGTGAGGGCTGTCGCGTGAGGGGTTGTTGGTTTGGCTTTTTGTTGATAAGGCGTGAGGAGAGAAGGGCTGTTAATTGGGTTTGTCAATGCCGAGAGGTAGTTATAGCAGCGTTTAGGGTTTATTTCTTTGTAAAGTTGCCGAGTGAAAGGGAGAATGAGGATGAGTGTTTAGGCTGTTTGATGAGTTTTTTATTTATGCATGCCGAGAGAGAGAGAGCAGGTTCCTAGGGTTTCTTTGTGGTTTTTTATTGTGAGGTTGCCGTGAATGTTGAATGAGAGAAGTCAAGGGAGTTTAGGGTTTTGTCTTATTTTTATAGTAGTGTATTAGGGTTATGCATGGGCTTTGAAAAGGAAACAAATCAAGTAAATGTGTGTATTTAATTTAATTATTTAAGGCAAGAATATTTATATTTTTGGTGGGGGAATTTATTTAAATTGGTTGGGATTTATTTAAATTAGGAAGAGATTTAATTTGATTTAATTGGATTTGATTTAATTTAATTTGATTTAATTTAATTTTTGACATGTGTTTTAAATGTTTTAATTATTACTGGATGTGATTTAATGAGCTTGGGCGAAATGGGTTTTGGATGGGATGCGGGGGTTTTGGGACGAGGATAAGTTTTAAAACAGAGATCCAATGAGCAAACCTGAGGCTAAGCAAAAGAATTAAATCCAACAAGGTATTGATTCCTGACTTTTCCCTTCCGACGTCCGTTTCCCGCGACTTCCAAAACTTAAAGAGTAGTGCCTCCATGTGAGACTCATCATCGGGACTTATATGCAAAAATGCAGTGCCTACAACTAGATTCGTAGACAACATTAGAATTAGAATCAAATATGTCCTAGTATCCACTCTTCGAAAGTGTGGATATACGAGTCTTTCTAATGTGTCCCAGACAACAATGCCACTTTTAAGTCTCAACAGATTTATTCAGTTTGAGCTTTTGTTTGTCATGTTAATGTTTGAGATTCATTTATATTTAAAATATAAATATTGTTATTCACATCTAATGTGTATATCTCAATATCATCTTTATGAACAAAACACTTAGTGTTCATGAACATAAAGGTGTACCCGCAACAGGTTAAACTAGATATAGAGATAATGTTTCTAGTCAAACTAGGTACATTATAACACTTTCCTAATTTAAGTACATGCCCAAATGCCAGTTCCAAAACTTAGGTTCCCACAGCCAAAACAGCGACTCTCGTCCCGTTTCCGACTCATAGGTCGATCTCATCTGAAGCCAGTATCATGCTTATCAGCAGATTCCGCACATCAGTACATATGTATGTACCACATTCAGTATCAAAAATCCAATTTTTTTTTAAAACTAGCAGTGGATATGTTTATGACAAGCATACCTAAAGTCGGAGCATTGTCCGTCTTCACTTCCTTCATGTCTGCCTTGTCCATATGGCAGTCACACTTTCAGTGATCTCGTTTGCCATAATTTAGGCAGACATCTTGGGATATGTCCTTTGTCTTCCCAGAAGACTGTGACGATATAGCCTTGCCCTTTACTTCACACCCCCAGAAGCCTTCGCCCAAGCCTTGGCCTTCTGTGATGTCAAAGTAAAATGCGCTTTGCGCTTCTTGCCCTTTTAGAAGCTCTGGCTCTTCCTCCTTGAGCATAGCCATTAACTCTCCAAGAGTTCTCTCTTGGTTCATCATGAACCCGCCCCAACTTTCGGGCAGAGACTGTAAGATCAAATCTACGGAAGTCTCGGCCTCGTAGGTAATGCCCGGTTAACCTAGTTGTTCGATGTCAGTAATCATCTATGACACCTAGTGCTCGATAGATGTACCTTCTGACATACGCGAGCGTAAGAGCTTCTTTTGTACTTTTAAGATCTAAGGTTAGATCTATAAAGATCCTTTAATTTCATCATCATGGTATAAAGATCTAATCCTTAGTTCTGACGACGAAATTTAGGAGTCTTTGCGGCAAGCATAACGGATTGAGCACTAAAGTTATCATCACGATGAGTCTTCCAAATTTCATGCTCTACTATTTTCTCAACTCCGGGCTTAGGCCCGAGAGGTCGCTCTATCAAATAGAGTAACTTCTCAACTCCGAGGACTATCATGAGATTCATTTCCCAATATGAAAATTAAAGTCGTAAAAGATATTTTTCACCTAGGATTATGTCCTTTGACGCTAATCTTTCAAGTCATCTTGATTGCTATAGTCCAACTATCCAATCAACGATTTCGGGTACAATCTAATGTAATGATTACTATAGTCTAACTATATAATTAACTATAATTTGATTTGTTAAATTCAAATGTATTGATTATTATAATCCAATTATATAATCAACTATAAATGAAGTAGTTTGAATACAGTCCAACTGTTCAATTAAAACAACAATTGAATATTACTCCAACTAATATATATAAATTTTTAATGACGAACAATGAAATGAGCGCGTATTGGCAAGTATTTAAACGAAATTGTAAATTTAATACTGCCTCCCACTATTTTTCGGCGAGTCTCTAACCCTCTGTAGAGTACTCGGGAAACCTAGTTTTCTAGTGGGCTAGGATCCCGTTAAATAACACACAACCTTGACTTTGGCCAACAAGTTGTATGAAACTTAACTAGGTAGATCTCTAAGATCAATTAGATCTCATCCAATTCCTAGATCCAGTAGGTGGACCTCCAAGTCCGAAACATATATCCAATATATCTAATATATTCCCTAACATTTTCCTCTGAATCAACTAAGCCTTGACTTTAGCTCAACAAGCTTAATGAAACCAGTTAAGCGTGACCCATTGACAGTGGGAAAGCTTCGTAATCGAGGTCGATGAACAAGAAGTGACCTTGAATTTGGCCAACAAATCAGAACTTGCCCAAGACGTACGATATGGAATAAAGTTTTCGTGATCTAAACACATCTGTGATGGACAAAGGTCTTGACTTTGGCCAACAAACCAATGCCAATCTTGGATCTTGAGAGAGAATCACTTAATGGAAGGAAAAACGCTTAATATAAAATGAGGGTTTTTGTCGCGATTTGGCAACCAATTTATTATCTTTGATTAGGTCTCATCATACACCCTTAAGAATGCATTCTAAAAGCATAATAAGACGCGAAATAAATAATAACGATATGCGGATGGATATTCAACAAATTGTTCCTAAAACAAATCTCCCCATTTCCTCTCCCCGGCTAGCACTATACTTACTTCTACCCAATTACATAATACAATAAAGAAACCTCATTAACATTGAGGGGAATTGGTGAGAAGAGAAGTACAAAGAGTCAAGAGATAAAGGCTGGACTCGCAGGTCCAATTTAATAAATTCTAAATTTATTACAATAATTTCCAAAATTGCCCTCACCATTATAATATCCATCTGATATACATTATTTATACAATACATCCATGTATTCACACAAAACATGTTATTCAATCAATCTAATCCAATTAATTAATCTTTGAATTAATGATCATCCAATGTTCAAACAACGATTTGATTTGCATGAGTCCAACTCGTTTAAGAATAAGTACTCAAAGTGCGTATTCTTGAATTATATCGAACTACAATATTAAATCCAATTTAATTCGTATTCAATACTAATTCTAATTCAATTCCAAATTAAATAATTACACTTATATTTGTGTCTTTTAGACTTAGATTCTAAATCCAATCTTGATGGGTCTCAAAGGCCCAATTAACATCCAATGTCAACTTAATTAAAGTCCAATGGGCTTTTAATTAATTTCTTAAGGCATGGACTTTGGCAACCAAAGCCTAATAAGGAATCACCATTTGCCATAAAATTAATTTTGGCCCAATTAAACTATTTAAAGGCCCAATTATTATATTTGGACTTTATGGTATGGTTTTAGGCCCAATTTGGATCAAATCCAATTGTCTTAAACCAATTTGGCCCAACCAAGCCCATTAGGCCCAAATATAACAACATTAGCCCAATTCGAAATTAAAGACTAATTTATTAAATTATAATATTCCAAATATCATAATTTTTAATTAAAGTGTATAGCTATAATTAATTAGTTAAATTAACATTTCCAAAACACCAATTTAATTAATTAATCATGTTTTATCATTTTCAATTCATGTCCAACACAATTGAAGCAAAATCAACTCATAGCATGCTCATATTGCTCACGGCAATTAGGCATTTTTTTATATTCAATTTTGATTTCAATCCAATTAAATCACAAATCAATATACTCATGCATTTTAAACACATCCAATGGTCTAAAATCAAAAAAATCACCATGACAATAAGGGTCCAAGTATTCGGCCATCATAAGGTAATTAGGGAAAAATTATCTAATCAATTTTTCTCCAAATTAATCATGCATAACTCTAAGTTATCATAATCTAAACATATCCAAACACTCAATTTGATGAAATCATGCTCCAAGCAAAAATACCCAAATTCAAGTTTATGAACCATAATCCATTTCATGATTAATTTGGCTCTGATACCATTGTTGGGTTCTCCTAGAACATGCCAAGGATTTATTAAGCATAAAGTTGTGTGAATTAACAAAGTAAGTTACGGAAAAATACTCACTTTGATCGGTAATGGAGGATGTGTAGATAACAAAAATTTGCAACCTTTGTCAAGTGTTCCAAGCTCTCCTTTGTATGTATGTTGAGCTCCAAGCTTTGATATTTGAATTCCAAAACTCAAGGGGATAGTTTCCCTATCACCTTTGTTGACTCCTTAATGTGCTAACAATGGAAATTTTTGCAACAAAATCTTCCCTTTGGTAGAGAGCAACTCTCGCCAATCTTGGAGAAAGAGAAGGAGTGAGTTTCGGCCTTGGTGAAAAAATTGAGAGAGTGAGAAGAGTTTTGATTTTTCAAAATCAAGTAATCTAATACCAAACTTCAAAAGTTAGTATAAGTCAATCACACATCAAAAAATAAAATAAGGTAATGTGTTTTACAAGTCAAAACCAACTAACAACTTCCATCACCATAAAGTAAGTGTAGTTGACAAGTGATGTGACTTGTGGGCCCCACTTTAAATTCAAAATCCGAGTGGGCCCGCAAAACACATTTCGGGCTCGGGTTCGTTAATTCCGAATTAACGAATTTTCCGTTGCGACTTAATTAAATCAAATTTAATTAAATAATAATGCCTCGCAAAATTATTACGAAAGTCGCTCGTGAATTAATTCTAAATTAATTTGTTCGCCCGAATTAAAATCCAATTTTAATTCCGCTTTGAAATCTAATTTCATTTAATATATCGAATATATTATTTAATCGATTAATTCCAAATAATCGTTCTCTCTCTACTAATAGAATTTTATCCCAAATAAATTCTCGCCGCAATTAATCCTAGCTCAATTTTCTCTCTCTCATAATTAATCCCAGATTAATTCTGTTCGAGTCAAACGTTATCGGTGAATCTTCGAGAAGTGACCCATGAGATCCTGGATATGTTGGCAGTAAATCCGGTGTTCGGACTGTCCGAACACGTGCGTACCCAGTACCACATTCTTACCGATTTACAAGACATGGTTGGCTTCTAGCAAAGCATTGTGCCTACCCAATTCTCCAGAAATATTCTTTTAAGGAATACATAATCTATATCAAGCATAGTATACCAAGTGTAGCGTATTGAGATCCAGTATCGGATGTCACATGCTAGGCCTGGGGATGGAATAGTGTCTGCCCCATACGAAGCATATATCGGATCACTAGCAACTAGTCTCTTTATCGGATAATCATGACCTAGTCATATTATCCCGATGACTGCAGTACTTAAGAGTACCAGTTCTGTATCCCTGCGTGATCACAATGATCTTGACTTTGGCCAACAAATCAAAGTCAATCTTGGATCTTGAGAAAGAACCACTCAATGGAATAAAAACACTTGCTATTAAAGTGGGGGTGTTTTTCGTAAATTGGAAACCAATTTCTTATCTTTGATTAGGTCTTATCATACACCCTTAAATATGCATTCTAAAAGCATAATAAGGCACAATAAATTAATAATGATATGTGGATGGATATATAATACAATTTATTCCTATAACAAATCTATCTCTTTCCTCTCTCCCGCTAGCACTTTATATTTTTCTACCCAATTACATAATACATAAAGAAACCTCATTGACATTGAGGGGAATTGGTGAGAAGAGAAATACAAAGAGATAAGGAGGTGATAGGCTGGACACGCAGGTCCAATTTAATAAATACCATATTTACAACAATTTCCAAAATTTCCATCACCCAACTAATATCCATTCGATATACATTATTCATACAAATACATCTAAGTATTCACACAAAGCATGTTGTCAATCAATCTAATCCAATTAATTAATCTTCAATTATTGACCATCCAATGTTCATACAACGATTTGATTTGCGCGAGTCCAACTCGTTTAAGAATAAATACTCAAAGTAAGTATTCTTGAATTATATCAAACTACAATTTTAAATCCATTTTAAATTGTATCCAATACTAATTCATATTTAATTCCAAATTAAATAATCACACTTATAATAGTGCCTTTTAGACTTGGATTCCACATCCAATCCATATGGGTCTCAAAGGCCCAATTAGCATCCAATGCCAAATCAATTAAGTCCAATGGGCTTTCAATTAATTCTTTAGGCATGGACCTGGGCCATTATGGATCCAACCCATAATGTCTTGGCCCATTTAGGAATCACCATATGCCAAAAATCAATTTTGGCCCATTAGGGCCAAATTTAATTATAAAAGGCCAAAAGTCATATTTGGACTTTATGGAAATGATTTTAGGCCCAAGTGGATCCAACCCAATTGTCCAAAACCATACTTGGCCCAACCAAGCCCATTAGCCATTAGCCCAAATACAACTAAATTAAAATAACACAATATTCCAAATATCTCATTAATTCAATTAAAGTATAATTATCATAATTAATTAATTAATCTAATATTTCCAAAACATCAATTAATCTAATTAATCATGTTTAACATTTCAATTCATGTCCAACACAAATTGAAGCAAAATCAATTCATTCAACATGCTTCAACTCACGGCAAAGGCAAGGAAATAATCATGCAATTTGATTTCAATCCAATTAAATCAACATTTAACATACATTTCATGCCAATAACACATCCAAGTGTCTAATTTTCAAAATATAACCATGAATAAATTAGGGTTCATATTCGGCCATGGCAAGGATTTGGGGAAAAGTTTGATCCAATCAATTTTTTACAAATCCAACAATGTATAACTCTAAGTCATCATCATCCAACCATAACCAAACAATCAATTTAGAAATTTACATGCTCCAAGCAAAATCCCCAAATTAAAGTCCATAAACCCTAGAATACAAATCATGCTTAGATAGGCTCTGATACCATTGTTAGTGTCCTACACATGCCACAAGATCTTTAAACAATGATTTGTGTGTGAATTTAACAAGTTGCAGAAATACTTACATTGAACGGTTGAGAATTTTCCAAAAATTCCTTTGGATGTAGAAGCTCCAAGCTTTTTGTAGAGTTCTAAACCCTTGGGTGAGTTTCCCTATCACCTTGATTCAACTCTCCAAGTGCTAGCTTGAACAAATTTTGAAGCAAAATTTGTCTCCAAGAAGAAAGAAGATCACGGACAATGAGGGAAAAGAGAGAGAGATGTGAATAGTTCTTGTTTCCAAAAAAATTAGTTTCTAAAACTTGTCAAGTTTGTGTGTTAAAGACTTTGCATTAAATGAGCTCAACCACTTCCATCAATTTTCTGAAAAGTGATGTAAGTAAAGTGGGTCCCACCACTTTAAATTCAAAATTCAAGTTGGCTCACACAACTAGACTTTGGGCTCGGGTTCGTTTAATCCGATTAAACGAATTTTCCGTCGCTACATAATTAAATCCAATTTAATTAAATAATAATATCTCATAAAATTATTATGAAAGTCGCTTACGAATTAATTCCAAATTAATTCATTCGCTCGAATTAAAATCCAATTTTAATTCCGTATTGAAATCCAATTTCAATTAATATATTAGATATATTATTTTAGCCCAAATAATTAAATTAAATAGAAAAATCCAATTTAACTATTAAATTTATTTTACCGATTAATTCCAAATTAATCGTGTTCTCTCTTCTAGACGAATTTAATCCCAGATAAATTCTTGCCGCAATTAATCCCAGATTAATTTTCTCTTTCATAATTAATCCCAAATTAATTATGTTCGATTCAAATGTCATTGGTGAATCTTTGGGAAGCGTCCCAAGAGATTCCTGGATATGTTGGCAGTAAATGCGATCATCGGACTATCCGAACACGTGCGTACCCCGTACCACATTCTCACCAATTTACAAGATATGGTTGGCTTCTAGTAAAGCACCGTGCCTACCCAATTCTCCAGAAATATCCAACGATGAAAATTATCTGTATCAAGCGTAGTAATACAATATATACCGTAATACGATCCAGTATCTGATGTCACATGCTAGGCCTAGGGCTGGCTCTGTGTCTGCCCCGTACGAAGCATATAACGGAT
Source organism: Zanthoxylum bungeanum (assembly GCA_019454045.1). Classification (NCBI taxonomy): domain Eukaryota; kingdom Viridiplantae; phylum Streptophyta; class Magnoliopsida; order Sapindales; family Rutaceae; genus Zanthoxylum; species Zanthoxylum bungeanum. Next base: position 23,802 of record SKCR01037014.1, on the reverse strand, counting down.
CCCGCGTAACTAGTCTCTGTAATTGGATAATCATGACCTAGTCATACTATCTTGATAGCTGCAGTATTTAAGAGTACTAGTACCGTATCCTGCGTGATCATCATCTCCATATGACTGAAGTGATACTCCCATCTTGACATCACACCGAATACACTATGATTCTCAGTAAACCCAGCAGAGGCATACACATAACTTGTTAAAGCTCCAGACGACCAATACCAAAGTAAACTGATTGTCGCAAGTATTAGCGATGCAAATCTCAGGTTAAAGATCACATAAACCTACCCTGATTCGGATTCCCATAGATACATAGTAATAATACCAATGGGACTCCGAAGGGTCTATCCAGAGCGAAGCTTTTCCCGGTCCAACGGTTAACAGAACCTCTTATCACACTTGCATAAGTATCCAATACTTAAATATATGAGAATTATGCCGTTAAGCTTCCATAACGCGCATAAGTGTAATACTAGTCTATTCCGTATTATCGATGTCCAGTCTTGATAATACTACGACTAGGGATATTTAATGATTAAATCGTTCGTGGATTAATACTGTCTCATATCTTATTAATCTGATTTAACCATATGTACCCTTATCATTAATAATCCAAGTAATCTAATTACATAATGATAAAATAGCAATTTCCTTTGTCACATAGTTAATTTGTAAAAAAACACAATGTCTTTTACAAATAGTGATGCTATGGGTCATAATTGTCCAACATATTCCTCTCCTCAAGGTTATCAATCCTCACAAGGCTTTACTCAAACTTATCTTGAGCTTCATTCTTTTCTAGTTATATTTCTTTCAGCCTCTTATTGACCTCTATGTTCGTCTTTTAGATAGCTAAACTCTCATTGATCAGTTCAATATAAGCTACCTAAAGTCTATCCTCATATACAGGCTCATCGCAAGAGAAATCAAATCTAGCATCTTCATCACTAACAATATTCTCTCTCTCACCAGACACACTAGCAGCAAAAGCCATAAAATTGCTCTTATCTTTAGAAGACTTATCATAAGTACAGATACATTCTGAATCACTAAGTGAGGCTGCCATGACTTTCTTGCCTTTAGATTTTAGGTAAGTGGGACACTCAGATCTAATGTGCCCAAACCCTTCACACTCATGGTATTGAATATCACGAGATTTGCTACCCATATCATCTCTAGACTCTAACCTATTATGCCTATTGTCTCTAGGCATATCCTTCATATCCCTATCAGGATCAATCTTCTTCAGCTTAAGAAATTTCTTAAACGTCTTTGTAAACATGGAAAAATCATGATCTGTGAGGGTATCATCATCATCACTTGACGGATCATGAGCAACTTCCTCCGCGATCTTCATCGCTATAGTTTTGGGCTTTTTATACCCATGAAGTTTCATCTCATATACTTGCAGTTTACCTACGAGGTCCTCTAGCTTAAGGTGATCAAGGTAATTGCTTTCCTCGATGGCGGTGATCTTAGGTAGGAACTTGTCAAGTATGGATCTATTGATTCTCCTAACTATCCTACTAGTAGAAATAGTCTCACCTAGGTTAAATCTCGAGTTAACGCTATCGTTAATCTCAGCATAAAATTCATCAAAAGTCTCATCATTCTTCATTCTGGCAACCTCAAACCTAGTAGCTAGATCCCGAAGTCTATTATTTTTAACAGACAATATGCCCTCATGCACAGTATGCAGGATGTCCCAAGCATCATTGGATATTTCACATATGGAAATTTTCTTAAATTCAGCAGAGCAAACAACACCATGAATGACATTAATTGCCTTGTTGTTCCTATTGCGAGCATCAAATTAATCCTTACTCCAGGTCAGTTTATCTTTAGGGGAAGAAACCCCATCAATCATAACCACGGGAGGTTTCCACCCCGTACTCTACTGTCATTCAGACTCTCTCATCTAAGGATTTCAGGGACACTCTCATACGAACCTTCCAATGTAAATATTATGTCCTATCAAATAATGAGGGATAATTTAGGGGTTGACTTCTTGCCATAGTTATAAAGGTTAATGTTCGAGTTCTGGCTCTGATATAAATTGAAAGTTCGTATTTATCCAAGGTTATGACCATATGTGGAATTTATCACATTATTTTAAGACAAGTCCTAAATATTATTTCTATGGATTAAATAAATTAACAAACACCCTTAAGTTTAACAATTATAATTCAACACAAATAAATAATGCAGTAAATAAATCAATCATAGAAAATCAACAGAAATTATTTTGGTGACGAAGTGGAAAACTCGTGGGAGTAAAAAACCACCCGGGTATCTCGGCTACTAGCTCAAAATCCACTATATGAGAAAGACTTACAGTGATGGTAAAATATCTAAGGTGGCAAATCCACCGACTCTAGTACCTCTAGACTACAAGAACTCGAAGAACTCCCCGAGCCTGTACCCTACTGTTTCTTCGAAACCTCTGAAGTCTTTGAGTGGATCAGCTCTGAAAACTCTAAATGTTGAAACAACGACTACTATATTTCCTCCTTGAGAACTCTGAAGGGTTAGAAAATTGGGTTTGGTTGTGTTGATGGTAAATCAAAGAACGATCTCACCAAAATAGAGAAGACAGGAAAACAATGAAATCTTGAAGGTGAGAAAAAATAGGTTGAAAAACTAAGAATTTGTTTAGGCTCAAGATAATATGTTTTCAACTATTGTGAAGGTGGCTATGTGTTTCTTTATATAGGTAGGGCAAGAGCTAGGGTTTCATTGTGCTGAATTGGCTTGAAAACGCGTCCAAAATAACTCAATTCCGCACGGGCGTTCGAACGCCACTCGAACACAAAGGTTTCGTTCGAATGCATACTCGAACGTTTGCTCTCTCGAATGTTTCATTCAAATGCACTAAATGACGCACCAAGCACGGTAACATTCTACCAAGTTTCATTCAAACCCAACAACGAACGTGACACTAACGCTACACATTCGAACGCTTCAACGAACACAACACTAAACCATGTCTGATTTTCATGCACAGCTTTACCAAATACTACTCCAATTGCTCCAAGTTCTTCAAGACTTATTTCAACTCAATTGATCTTGTTTTGTTACGGACATTGCAATAAAAATCGAACTAACAATATCGATAAATGAGCATAATGTATTAGACCCGGAGACTCACTCTCATATTTTATCTTTAATAGTACGAAAATAATAATATCCATATCCAACACATCCAACTAGCGAATATAAAAAATTACATTCATACTCAACTCCAACCCACCAAATTCCACGAAGATTTTCATATCCCTAATCAGTGGGCGCTCTCCCATTAGTTTTTTTTTTTAATCGACTTTGTGGGTGGTTGAATGTTCAAGTCAAAATGGTTAATGGTCATTTATTATATGAAGTGCAAATCATAGCCCAACACTGTGAGACTTAAATTCTCTTGCCCACGTCATCATCAAAATCGAGGGCATTGCTAACATACCCATGGGTATCTGATACGCAAGGGTTGTTAACATTAAAAAAATAAAAATAATAAGAGTAACTGGTTGCAACAACCGGTTGCAACCAGTCACTAAAAAAAAAATTAAAATTTTTTTTATTAAATAATTATAAAATATTGATAAAAAATTATAAAAAAAATGTATTGTAAGTTTTAAATTTTTTTTTTTTATAAAATATTGATAAAAATAAAATAATATAATTTTTTTTTTGCATATTTATTGGTGAAAGTTGCAAGTTTAATGGTAGAAGTTGCATATTCAACGGTCATAGTTGCAGGTGTGATTTTCGAGGCAGATGCAATTGCATGTTATTGCTAAAATTTAAAGTCCAATGGTTTCATTTTGCATGTTTATTGTTAAAGGTTTCATCTTCAAAATATTGCATATTTATTGGTGAAAGTTGCATGTTTGATGGTAGAGGTTGCATATTCAACGGTCATAGTTGCAGGTGCGATTTTCGAGGCAGATGCAATTGCATGTTATTGCTAAAATTTCAAGTATAATGGTTTCATTTTGCATGTTTATTGCTAAAAATTTCATCTTCGAAATATTGCATATTTATTGGTGAAAGTTGCATGTTTGATGGTAGAGGTTGCATATTCAACGGTCATAATTGCAGGTGTAATTTTCGAGGCAGATGTAATTGCATGTTATTGCTAAAATTTCAAGTCCAATGGTTTCATTTTGCATGTTTATTGCTAAAGGTTTCATCTTCGAAATATTGCATATTTATTGGTGAAAGTTGCATGTTTGATGGTAGAGGTTGCATATTCAACGGTCATAGTTGCAGGTGCGATTTTCGAGGCAGATGTAATTGCATGTTATTGCTAAAATTTTAAGTCCAATGGTTTCATTTTGCATGTTTATTGCTAAAGGTTTCATCTTCGAAATATTGCATATTTATTGGTGAAAGTTGCATGTTTGATGGTAGAGGTTGCATATTCAACGGTCATAGTTCTAGGTGCGATTTTCGAGGCAGATGCAATTGCATGTTATTGCAAAAATTTCAAGTGTAATGGTTTCATTTTGCATGTTTATTGCTAAAAATTTCATCTTCGAAATATTGCATATTTATTGGTGAAAGTTGCATGTTTAATGGTAGAATTTGCATATTCAACGGTCATAGTTGCAGGTGCGATTTTCGAGGCAGATGCAATTGCATGTTATTGCTAAAATTTCAAGTCCAATGGTTTCATTTTGCATGTTTATTGCTAAAGGTTTCATCTTCGAAATATTGCATATTTATTGGTGAAAGTTGCATGTTTGATGGTAGAGGTTGCATATTCAACGGTCATAGTTGCATGTGCGATTTTCGAGGCAGATGCAATTGCATGTTATTGCTAAAATTTCAAGTATAATGGTTTCATTTTGCATGTTTATTGCTAAAAATTTCATCTTCGAAATATTGCATATTTATTTGTGAAAGTTGCATGTTTAATGGTAGAAGTTGTATATTTAACGGTCATAGTTGCAGGTGCGATTTTCGAGGCAGATATAATTGCATGTTATTGCTAAAATTTCAAGTCCAATGGTTTCATTTTGCATGTTTGTTGCTAAAGGTTTCATCTTCGAAATATTGCATATTTATTGGTCAAAGTTGCAAGTTTAATAGTAGAAGTTGCATATTCAACGGTCATAGTTGCAGGTGCGATTTTCGAGGCAGATGTAATTGCATGTTATTACTAAAATTTCAAGTCCAATGGTTTCATTTTGCATGTTTATTGCTAAAGGTTTCATCTTCGAAATATTGCATATTTATTGGTGAAAGTTGCATGTTTAATGGTAGAAGTTGCATATTAAACGGTCATAGTTGCATGTGTGATTTTCGAGGCAGATGCAATTGCATGTTATTGCTAAAATTTCAAGTCCAATGGTTTCATTTTTCATGTTTATTGCAAAAAAATTTCATCTTCGAAATATTGCATATTTATTGGTGAAAGTTGCATTTTTAATGGTAGAAGTTACATATTCAACGGTCATAGTTACATGTGTGATTTTCGAGGCAGATGCAATTGCATTTTATTGCTAAAATTTCAAGTCCAATGGTTTTCATTTTGCATGTTTATTGCTAAAGGTTTCATCTTCGAAATATTGCATATTTATTGATGAAAGTTGCATGTTTCATGGTAGAGGTTGCATATTCAACGGTCATAGTTGCAGGTGCAATTTTCGAGGCAAATGCAATTGCATGTTATTTCTAAAATTTCAAGTCCAATGGTTTCATTTTGCATGTTTATTGCTAAAAATTTCATCTTCGAAATATTGCATATTTATTGATGAAAGTTGCAAGTTTAATGGTAGTGGTTGCATATTCAATGGTCATATTTATGCGCCCTAGCACAAATATTGAGTGATTTTTTCTTTAAAATTATTTATTTTTTTGTTTTTCAATTTTAAAATATTTGTTGCATCTTTTAAGGTTAAAAGTTGCATCTTAATGTTGAAATTGCATATTGATGCTGTGAAGTTGCATGTATTAGTTATATCTAACAGTTATATCTTATTAATTACATAAGATGAACATTTTTTAAATTCTATTTGTTGCCTTTAAAAAAAAAATCTTATGTTATGTTAGACCGCATGAGCTATTTACTTAGAATTAGGTACATCAATGGTTTGATATCCGATTATTTTGGATAACTACTAAAGTTAATGAGCATGAAGAACAATTTTTATATTTTGTTCATAAATTTTTATTAATTACATAAGATGAATATTTTTTGGTTATAATTCATAGTCTTTCGGATATTCACTAAAGTTAATGAGCATGAAGTACAATTTTTAATTTTTTTTCATAATTATTTTTATTTAATATGAAAATTAATGAACATGAAAATGACTTTTTATTAATTACATAAGATGAGAATTTTTTAATTATAGTTTTTCGGATAATTAAATGAACATATGTTAATGTTGATATCTACTTATAATTTTCATTATTACATATGTTAATGTTGATATCCGTACTGACCAAAATAACCGAAATATTGAAAAAAAGAAAAAGAAATATGATAAATTTTGAAAAATTAATCAATTATTTACTTAGGATAATTACTAAAGTTAATGAGCATGAAGTAGAATTCTCTTAATGTTATAGTTTTTTTATAACTACTTAATATTTTTGTTAATCACACATTTATTTACTATGAACTTAAGTTTCAAAGTTATTGGCTTTGTTACATGTTTAAAAATTTTGGATAACATGTATCCATATCATAAACCAATCGAAAACTCGGATATCCGTAACCGACCGAAATAACTAGAAAAATTATTTCATTCAAAAAATAAATTATTTGTACAAAGATTAGACTGCATACGACATAAAAAAACAAAAGACGAGTTTGATTCGACCTATAATAGTCCAGTATTATGATCAATTGTGACAAGTCTATTGGTCCCACTAAATATTTGTGCGCCCCAACATAACTTATATTGAGTGACTTTTTTCTTTTTATTTGCTGGGTTATTATTTTATCTAACCCAATGAGTAACTTATTCCATGTTTTTGTAGTTTGTAATTAATACAATAAAAGTTTAATGAATAAAACTACAAAATACTAATACATTTCTCAAGTGATTTTTTTAATATAATTTGGGCCGCCATTGAAGAAGGTGGAGTGATTTTTTTTATATAATTTGGACGAGTCAAAGATTTTTTTTTTTTTACTAATATTCATTTCTTCAATCTCAATATAACAAAGAATATAACAATGTGCATTATGAGACTCAAGCAAACCATGACCAAACTTATCAACCAAAACATGCAATTCACTCTGCTTATTTCTCAAATCTACATAGCAAATGATGCCGCCATTGAAGAAGGTGAAGTGATTTTTTTAAAATAATTTGGACGAGATAAAGAATTTTACTTTTGATTTTTTTTTACTAATATCCCTTGTTTCAATCTAAAGATAACAAAGAATACAACAATGTGTATTATCACACCCAACAAACCATTACCAAACTTACCAACCAAAACCTGTTCAAGAGGGCTTAAAAGTTTTTGCTCTGTCGTAGCATTACCATAGTCTCCTTATTCTTGCTTTCAAAAATAATGAAATTGTTCAATAACAGAACCAATTAAATTACTTACTTGCCAACCAAAATTTTTCCAACACCATTCCCAGCAGCAATTTTGATAATGATCTTTATTTTAAAAAAATGAGCTTCCATTTTTCAATTCTAACAATACAGCAGTGCCATAAACTAAAAATAGAGTTTTGTCAACCACTACAAAATCTCACCTGCGAAGCTTCTCGGTTGAAATAACGACCATCGCCTCCTAACACCAAAAGCCTATTCTTGTAGTCCTCTGGTGGCAATGAATTAAACAATGCCTACATATGAAAAACTCTAACAATATACACCAGAACCAACTAATACTACGACTGCACAAAAGTGTAAAACTTCATACCTGGATCCAATTTGCAAGGTAATTCTCTTGTTTAAAAACTTTAACCTACAAAAAAATAATAATAATTTAAGAAAATTAACAAACCACCATCTGGTCTCAATTTGATATCTATTAAAATGACAAAATAAACTAACAATAATTAAAAATAAAATCTAATCAAACAAATCAAGCAAATAAACAATACCCAAAATTATATTTCCTTTTATCCTTCTTTCCCGGTACCAATCAAAACATAAATGTAAAAAATAAAGCATAATCTGACTTGAAAAATAAATAAAAATACCTTCTTTCTGAGACCACTAGTTCCAGTCTTCTGTCCCTCAATCGACTTAGTTGGCATCGAATTAATCTGAAACATACATCACATACACCCATCAACACACACACACACACACACCCACACCCACACCCACTAACAATCCATGAACAAGAAACCAAATTTAAGTAGACCCAGAACAGAGAATCAAGAGATACAGTGGTATGCTTTGAAGGAACCTGGAAATCAAGTTCTGGCATCACATAAAAATATAGAACCAGCGATGGAGAAGCAGGCGTCGGCGTCGGCGTTTGCGATTTTAGGGTACAAATTTCCCTTCTTCTGTGAGAGCGAGAGATCGTGAGAGTGAGAGTTGAGTGGAAGTGATGACACAATTTTGGCTTTGTGAGAAAGAGAGAGAGTTCGTGAGAGATGGGGGGATTTGTGAGAGAGAGATGAACAGGGAGAGATGTGAGAGATGAGGGATTTGAGAGAGATGAGGGAGACGAGAGACATGAGGGAAATGAGGGAATTGAGAGAGATGAGGGCTTTTTTTACTTTTATTTACCGATTTTTCCGGTTTTTTATTTTTATTTTTTTCCACTCACCGTTGGATCACTGTTCAAGTGATCCAACGGTGGGGGTACCCAGGGGTATGTCATAGCCCTGGGTACCACAGATGCGCCCCAAAATCGAGGGCATTGCTAATATACCCTTGGGTATCTGATACCCAATGGTTGTTAGCATAAAAAAAATAAAAATAATAAGAGTAACTGGTTGCAACAACCGGTTGCAACCAGTTACTAAAAAAAATTTAAAAAAATTATTTTTTATTAAATAATTATAAACTATTGATAAAAAAATTATAAAAAAAATGTATTGTATTTTTTTCAATATTTTTTTATAAAATATTGATAAAAATAAAATAATATAAAAAATTTATTTTTATAAAATATTGATAAAAATAATATAATATAATTTTTTTTTGCATATTTATTGGTGAAAGTTGCAAGTTTAATGGTAGAAGTTGCATATTCAACGGTCATAGTTGCATGTGTGATTTTCGAGGCAGATGCAATTGCATTTTATTGCTAAAATTTCAAGTCCAATGGTTTCATTTTGCATGTTTATTGCTAAATGTTTCATCTTCGAAATATTGCATATTTATTGGTCAAAGTTGCAAGTTTAATAGTAGAAGTTGCATATTCAACGGTCATAGTTGCAGGTGCGATTTTCGAGGAAGATGTAATTGCATGTTATTGCTAAAATTTCAAGTCCAATGGTTTCATTTTGCATGTTTATTGCTAAAAATTTCATCTTCGAAATATTGCATATTTATTGGTGAAAGTTGCATGTTGATGGTAGAAGTTGCATATTCAACGGTCGTAGTTACATGTGCGATTTTCGAGGCAGATGCAATTGCATGTTATTGCTAAAATTTCAAGTCCAATGGTTTCATTTTGCATGTTTATTGCTAAAAGTTTCATCTTCGAAATATTGCATATTTATTGGTAAAAGCTGCAAGTTTAATAGTAGAAGTTGCATATTCAACGGTCATAGTTGCAGGTGCGATTTTCGATGCAGGTTGCATGTTATTGCTAAAATTTCAAGTCCAATGGTTTCATTTTGCATGTTTATTGCTAAAAATTTCATCTTCGAAATATTGCATATTTATTGGTGAAAGTTGCATGTTTAATGGTAGAATTTGCATATTCAACGGTCATAGTTGCAGGTGCGATTTTCGAGGCAGATGCAATTGCATGTTATTGCTAAAATTTCAAGTCGAATGGTTTCATTTTGCATGTTTATTGCTAAAAATTTCATCTTCGAAATATTGCATATTTATTGGTGAAAGTTGCATGTTTAATGGTAGAAGTTGCATATTAAACGGTCATAGTTGCATGTGTGATTTTCGAGGCAGATGCAATTGCATGTTATTGCTAAAATTTCAAGTCCAATGGTTTCATTTTTCATGTTTATTGCAAAAATTTCATCTTCGAAATATTGCATATTTATTGGTGCAAGTTGCATTTTTAATGGTAGAAGTTGCATATTCAACGGTCATAGTTGCATGTGATTTTCGAGGCAGATGCAATTGCATTTTATTGCTAAAATTTCAAGTCCAATGGTTTTCATTTTGCATGTTTATTGCTAAATGTTTCATCTTCGAAATATTGCATATTTATTGGTGAAAGTTGCATTTTTAATGGTGAAAGTTGCTTTTTAATGGTAGAAGTTGCATATTCAACGGTCATAGTTGCAGGTGTGATTTTCGAGGCAGATGCAATTGCATTTTATTGCTAAAATTTCAAGTCCAATGGTTTTCATTTTGCATGTTTATTGTTAAATGGTTCATCTTCGAAATATTGCATATTTATTGGTCAAAGTTGCAAGTTTAATGGTATACGTTGCATATTCAATGGTCATATTTATGCGCCCTAACACAAATATTGGGTGGTTTTTTCTTTAATTGTTAAAAGTTGCGTTTGTAATGGTCATTATTTAATTTTTTGTTTTTGAAGCTTAAAATATTTGTTGCATCTTTTAAGGTTGAAAGTTGCATCTTAATGGTTAAATTGCATATTGATGGTGTGAAATTGCATGTATTGGTTATATCTAACAATTACAAATTATTCAATATCATGTTTATTACTTCGATTCGATCTCGATTTCGTGTTTAATGATTATAAATTAATACAAAAAGATGAAACATCACAAATAATGACCATAAATTATTAATATTGATATCTATTTCTATTTTTCGTTAATTACATATGTTAATTTAGCATGTATACGAGTTTTATACTTATTGTTTTCGCTTACAATTTTTATTGGCCAATTTTTTGGTAAGGATTTCGTTTATTTATTCGATTCAATTCCCTTTAAAGCGAATGTGAGTTTCAAACAATGTATTCGTTTAATCAATGAGTCGATTTGGTTGAAAGTGTTTATTACAGTTATGGAATATGAATTTAACATCATGAATACGTTTATTCGTTACTGAATCGTTTTATTATTTTCTTTGACCAATTATTTTTCAGTTACGATTCGAGTAATTATGGCTAATGGTTCGTATAAAAAATAATATTTTCGATATTTTGGTGAGGTATTTTTATAAATATATTAATTACATGTGTTATGGTTTAATTTTTATTAATTATATATGTTAATGAGCATGCATATGAGTTGGAAAAAACCGATTCCATATTAAATTAATCAATTTTCTACTTATTTGTTTATGTAAATATTAAATTCGGTTATAATTAATAGTATTTCGGATATTACTAAAGTTAATGAGCATGGAGGAGAATTTTTTATAATTTTTTTCTACAATAATTTTTATTTCATATCCCTCATATGAAAGGTATTTATTATGAAAATTAATTTTTATTAGTTATTCGTGTATGATTCGTTTTATTATTTCTTTTATCAGTTATTGGTATTTTTCAATTAAGATTCCAGTAATTATGGCTAATTACCTTTGAAAAAATAATATTTCGGATATTAACTAAAGTTATTAGCATGGAGGAAATTTTTAATTTTAATTTTTATAAATAACTATTATTTCAAATGAAAGGTAATTAGTATGAAAATGAATTTTTATTAATTACAGAAGATGAGAATTTTTTTAAATTATATTTGTTGTCTTCAATTTTTAATTTACTTAATTTAATGATCATTTAATTAATTTAAGATGGGCTGCAAAAAAAAGGAAATTAGGCCCAAATCCATAGCATGGGCCTCCTATTCTTTTCACTTACTTCATTACTGGAAACTCAAATTCGCAGTGAAATATGTAATTGAAGTCCACGTTCGTGGCTGTGCTTCATGAAGGATTTAATTTTCACCAACCACCCCATTGTTTCTATTTTCACCTGGATGTTTGGTGGTTCTGGTTTCATCATGAGATACAATCCAGCAGCACATTTCATCAAGTTTGAGTAAGATTGTTAATCAGCTTTCATCAGCTTTCATCATTGTCGGTGGTTATGGTTTCATCAGTAATTACCATCCAGCAGCACATATCTTCAACTTTGAGTAAGTTTGTTTATCAGCTTTCATCAACTTGTTCATTGTTTCAGCTTTCATCAACTTGTTCATTGTTTCAGCTTTCATCAGCTTTCATCAACCGTAACAACTTGTTCATTGTTTCAGCTGTACTGATGAATTCAACATCAGCTACTGGAACTATTGAAGCTCAGGGGTTCGACCTCAATGAAGAAGATTCCAGCCAATATTTCGGGGATATATCAGCCACTCCAACTAATGCTACAGACATTAGTTCGCTTCGACCTTCAAAAAACACATGTACATATGACATAACTGGATCAATAAATATTGGTTCAGAATTTGATTCAGTCAAAGATGCCGAGGCATGGTATAAAAAGCATTCTAAGTCTGTTGGATTCTCCACTAGGAAAGATGACATTCGTAGAGATGATAAAAATGGCAAAATAGTATTTCGTTCTTGGGTTTGCTCTTGCCAGGGTTATAGGTTAAAAAAATATTTGGAGCGAACTGATCGAATGAGGGAACCGAAGGGCATTACTCGTAGCGGTTGTCCAGCGAAACTCCATATCAAATTTAATCATTCGAGAGAGAAATACGTGGTTGTAAAATTTATTGATGACCACAGTCACATGTTGGCAACCCCATATGAGACACAATTTCTTTGTTTCCACAGACATGTAAGTAATGCTGATTTAGCACAGGCTCAGCCATTGCAACATGTAGGGTTAAAGTCAGTCAATTCATGGATTTGAAATCTGACCAAGTAGAAGGTTTTCATAATGTTGGGTTCGTGGGTAAAGATATGCAGAATAAACTCGATGTTAATCGACGTGCAGAATTGTCAGAGACTGATTCTGAAGACGCAATTGCTTATTTATCTGCAAAAGCTTATTCTGATCTTGGTGTGTATTTCGAATATACGTTGAATGAGGATAATCTATTACGTAACTTGTTCTGGACTGACACTATTGCACGACATGATTATGAATGTTTTTGGTGATGTTTTGGCATTTGATGCCACATACAAGAAAATGCATACAACCTACCTTTAGTTGTGTTTGTTGGGGTAATCACCATCGAAGAACAATAATTTTCGGTTTTTCCTTACTCAGTGATGAAACAGTGGACTCATATATTTGGCTGCTACAGACATTTCTCACGGCAATGCATAATAAACAACCTAAGTCAGTCAACTGATGGTGACAAGGCAATGTCAAAGGCAATTAAAACAGTTATGGGAGGCTGTTCACATCGTTTGTGCTGTTGGCATCTTCAAAGAAATGCTCAAGCAAATATCAAGAAAGATGAATTCACTAAAAAATTTAGCTCATTCATGTTGAAGCCGTTATCCATAGCTGAATTTGAAAGACAATGGCTGATTTAGTTTCTGAGATGGGGTTGGAGAAAATGCACGGGTTCAAAAGATGTACCAGAAACGTGGAAAATGGGCTGAGGCTTATCTCAAAGGATTTTTTTTTGGTGGAATGCGATCGACGCAAAGGTATGAGAGTTTAAATTCATACTTGTCTCGTTTCCTGAAGGTGAAGATGAAATTGTATGATTTTATTCGACAAATATATCGTGCATTGTACTGCATACGGCATAAAGAAACAAAAGATGAGTTTGATTCGACCCATAGTAGTCCAGTTTTAATGACACATCTACATAGCATCGAAAAACATTCTTCTGAGGTTTATACGAAGAATGTATTTCAATGGGTTCGGGAAGAGATAACTTGTGAGGCATCGTTAATTATGGTAAATTGTGACAAGTTCATTGGTTCGAATATCTATACAATTACTAAGTTTCAGCACCCGGGCCTAAGATAGACTGTTGTTTTTGAAATTGAAAGAGTGCAGATGGCGTGTTCATGTAAGCTGCTAGAGTCATCAGGTATTCCATGTTCTCATATTTTTCATGTTATGAAATTGGAGCAAATGGTTCGTGTACCACCTACATTGATTATAGAAAGGTGGACCAAATCCACGAAGAAGTCTGCCAAATATATTATGGATATTGCACCTCCTCACATGGACAAGCACGTTATGGAGGTTGCCAAATTTGGTTCATTGGCAGTAGTATGTAATAATTTGTAGCATCAAAAAATGACCATGCTTACACAGAATCTTTATATGAGATTCAACGGCTGACAAGAAAATTTCAGGAAGATATTGCGATTGAAGAAGATTTCAATCTTGGTAATGTTATGGGTTGTGATACGAGCATACAGGTGAAAAACCATGTCGTAATAAATACAAAAGGATGTGCTAAAAGGTCAAAGAATGACATAGTGACAAGTAGAAAATGTAGCCAATGTCAGCAAACAGGGCACAACAAAAGGAATTGTTCTATAAAAATTATTACAGCTAATGATGCAGGTGGAAGTACTCTGAGTAGGACTAGTGTACCTTCACAAACATATTGGATGCCATCGACACCAGAATGGTCATCAGGTATTAAGAATTAAGAAAATTTCAATGGGGAATAATTGACTATATTTGATTATTTATATTGCGTAGTTTTCTGTTTGTTAGAAAATCCGATTCGTTCTCAGTATAATTGGTAGGTTAATATTTGTAGGTTTTGCAAGTGATGGTCTAACGTCATCGACGTATGCAACGCCATCGACTTCAGAAGCATTTGCAGGTATTAATATGTGAATGATTTTGCAGGTATTAATACAAGTTTATATTTATGATTACCGAAGTGAATTAACATGGAGGCATTTGTAGGTTTCGGTCGAGAAAGCAATATTTTTGGAATATCTTCACAGTCATGTTACGAAAATGAAACTTGGTGGCCTTATTCCATATAGTCTTTTATTCAATATTTGTATGAAATTTTGGATGATGTAAGAAGAACGAAGTAAGCATAATGGATGTTGTAATGGCAGGTTTAGACCTCAAACATTATCAAACATTATGTTCAATTTTCTTTATGGTTATATTTGGTTAATGACTTGTTTAATGGCTAATACATAAGACTGACAATACAACATAATTGTTATATTCTTTATCCACTTATGCAGTTGCAGCCATATTTCACAATTCCTATTTACACAAAATCCAGTCAATACCTAATTCAGTAGTTGCAGCCACATTTCTCAATTTCTATTTACACAAAATCCAGTCAATACCTAATTCACTAGTTGCAGCCACATTTCAGAATTTCCATCGAAGAACAACAAAATCTAGTCACTACCTAATTCACTAGTTGCAGCCACATTTCAGAATTTATATTTAAAGAAAATCCAGTCACTACCTAATTCACTAGTTGCAGCCACATATCAAATTTTCTATTTACACAAAATCCATTCAATACCTAATTGAGTAGTTTCAGTATATGCAGTGAAAAGTATCAGTTACATTTTCAGTAAAACAAATGTCAAGCCTTTCTCCTTAAATGACCTTTCTTTTGACTGTTCTTTGGCATTCTAACTGACAATTTTGTAGGTTTCGATCTGGGTGTTTGCAGTGAAATCAGCTGTTGTTGATTATTATATTCTCCCATTGCTAACCTTAAGACCTCGTCACGGTTGTCATTGAATGGAGAGTCAATAAGTTGCAGTGCTACTGTCACTCTAACTTCCTGGGAGTCATGCTGGTCCAATTGATATAAAATAAGTTAAGGAAACGAGTCAGTATATGTACCATCCAAAAAAAGTTAATATATGTCTTCACATAGAAATAATTGTGCAGCAAAAGAAAATGAAATGTTATTGATACATTTACAAAATCAAATGCTGATTATACATTAAAGATCCCAAAAGATGTTAGGTGAGGTGAGGAAATTTTACATTAAAGAGCCCAAAAGATGTCATAACTGGATCGAAATCTTTCGCACGTACAAAACTGTCTTGGTGGCCACTATCCTTCCTCATGGGAACCTATTTAAAATTTACAAATAATAAGTAATTTGTTAATGATAACTTGAAGCATACCATAAAAGGAAATTATTAAATTAATTTAATACCGCATTGCTCCCAAAACCACCAAATTTTTTCTCCCATTGAATAAATTTTTTTATTTCCGTGGCAGTCCACTGCATGATAGGCCAACCATTCCTCGGTGAAGAGAGCTGGTAAGTAGAAGATGACATATAGAAAATCTTCCGAAACAAATAAATGTCATAATCATAAACATGGACTGCATGGTGGTAGCACAAACATGACGAAATTAAAGAGATCAAATGTTATTCATTTCATACCATTAAAAATAAAACACATCCTCTAATTAAAGAAGTTTTGTTTTCATTGACCTTCTTCACTCCATTCCATAAAAACTGTAAACACCAGGTTGCCCAATTTTTAAATCTAATGGAGCTGACATCTTTCAATGCTTGCAGGTAATATGGGTTGATGTACGCGGCAGGAGTAGGACATAGGATAGTACTGATAGCAAACAAACAAAAAAGAATAGAGAAATCATCATCTACAATGGTAATACTGCTTAGTCTCTCAATCACAATTGCTATTGGGATCCTTTTCTTACTAGTACAATATCGGGCTCTTAACTCAGCTATGTCCTTGTCGTCCCCGTAAGTCTCAAAGTTCGAACCCCCATCCTCAATACCCATAATTGCAGTAAAAGTATCAACACTCATACTGTATTCAGTTCCATTAAGTGTTATTATCCCTCTCTCCACGTCACATTGTTTCACCAACCATCTACATAACTCTTGTCGCACTCTCCCACAGCTGAGACCCAAGAGGCTTCCAAATCCAAGCTCTCTTACAGCTTCTTCTTGTTCAACACTAAATGTGGAAACCATTTTCGAGAATCGAGTGACACTGCATCTTGATATTCCTCTATAATTAGGGTCTTTCTCTTCTACCTTATCCACTGGATCGCGTAATAATCCACGAGGCCCTTTGTGGTTGACAGATTCCTTATTATACTTGTTCACAAAAGCAACTTTCTGTTCCAAGGTCATTTTCTTCCAATTCGTTCCTATGTCACATTTTATCTATAACCAAATAATATAGTCAAATCAAAAAATATAGATAAGGTTAATAAATCAAACTATAAAGTTAAAGAACAAATAAAAGTTAAATAATAGATTGCATACCTCTTTGGTCACTTTAAGACCTTCTTCTTTCAGCCGCTTTGCTTCAGACTTGCTGTCGAGACAAGTCAAATTAATTTTGTATGTACATCATCAAATAAACTTATTTAACTATTGACACTATTTGGTTAACTAGTAACTTACTAATAATAGCACCATGCGTGCTTGCTCGGTCCATAAGGTTGTTCATTCGTTTCAATCCTCTTTTGTTTAGCCATGATGTTTACAACCAAGGACAAAGATGATGGACTACGAATACATCAACAATGATAAGTAAATTAATATAAAGTTAGAAAAAAGCTCGACAACCACGAAGATCAAAGGTTAATTTAATTTAAATAGAAGATCTTTTATATCTTCTATTGGAATCATGAAGATCAAAGATTAGGTTAGGTTAGAATATAAGTGATTTAACTTAAATTAACAAAACTTACAGATTACACTAAAGACAAAATTTAATTAAGCCAAGATTATTCATGCATAACATGATCACCACATTCATACACACACACATATAAATATATTGAACTAATCCAATGCATGTTCCCAAACTTATTGATATTTACGCAATCGACGACCACTTAGCAATGAAACCTCCAATATGAAAGTCCACAGCTGCTTCTTTATCGCATATGGTTTATTTTCTCTTCCTTTGCAGTTCATTGAAAAAAATTCCCATATGGGGCAATGCATACCATAGAACAAAAAAAAGCATTCAAGATTGCGAGCACTAAAAGCCTGATGCTCCAATGATATGGACAGTACAATATTTCATAAAAACGGAATACCAAGCGGAATATTTCATAAAGAAAGAAACATAATCATCAATGGCAAAGTTTAGTAAAGTATGTTAAAAATCACTAATTAAAATTCCATGCATAACACATTACAATGTTTCTAGCAATTTCAGTTAAAAAATGCAGACATAAGCCATTTCAATTTAAATTAACCTGCTTCACATCATGTACTTAAAACCCCAAATTTAAAAAGCAGAAATCGATAAAAATTATAAAATGATAAATATTGGTTCATAATTTATCTTCAGAGCCTTACAATAATTCCGCATTCAATCCTCCAATCTTCTACTCAAAAAACCGACTTCAATCCTCCAATCCTTCTACTCAAAAACCAAATCTGAATGCGAGTTTTCTGCATTCAAATAAAAAAGGAGCATATTTAGCCAAAAACCTAACAATCCATGAACAAGAAACCAAATTTAAGTAGACCCAGAATAGAGAATCAAAAGATACAGTGGAATGCTTTGAAGGAACCTGGAAATCAAGTTCTAGCATCACATAAAAATATAAAAATAACGTAGGAAGTACATTTAGTTATCATGCTGTCCGGTGAACAATCACTATCCACAACCCAAACCAATTTAAATGAAATCTAAATAGCAGCAAGGAGGATAAACTAATACGGAACAAGCACAAAAACATAACCCTATACATTTTACACTATTAGATTAAGTAATAGACCCAAAAATACATGACTCATATCTTTATTCTCTTTACTTTTCCTCTGTTTTCTCACCAACCAAACACTACAAAACTTCTACATACCATTATCATAATAACCCTTGTCAAAAATCCCCCAAACAGGGGGTTTCAATAACCAACAACCACAAAATCCCCACAAACCCATTTATAAAATGAAAAGCCACAAACAACGCCCAAAACCAAATCAAAATCCTAACAATCCATGAACAAAAAACCAAATTTAAGTAGACCCAGAACAGAGAATCAAGAGATACAGTGGAATGCTTTGAAGGAACCTGGAAATTAAGTTCTGGCATCACATAAAAATATAGAATCAGCGATGGAGAAGCAGGCGTCGGCGTCGGTGATTTTAGGGCACAAATTTCCCTTCTTCTGTGAGACCGAGAGATCGTGAGAGTGAGAGTTGAGTGGAATTGATGACACAATTTTAGCTTTGTGAGACAGAGGGATAGTTCGTGAGAGATGGGGGGATTTGTGAGAGAGGGAGATGAACAGGGAGAGACGAGAGGGAGATGAACAGGGAGGGATTTGAGAGAGATGAGGGCTTTTTTTACTTTTATTTACCGGTTTTCCCGGTTTTTTTTTTTTTCTTTTAATTTTTTTTTCCACTCACCGTTGGATCACTTGACAGTGACCCAGGGGTATGTCATACCATCGATGACAATATAAGTAAAGTCCAACTACTTCTTACAACATTTTAAATACACCCAAGTACTCATAATTACTGCATTAAAATAATTTCTTAAGATTAAAATTATTTGAAGTAACACTCCAGAACTGGTTACACACCTAATGCATTAAAATTACGAACCTGAAGCCTGAATATGGCACATATCCTGATCATAGACTTCAGAGCAAATTCTGGGAAATGGCCAACAGGTGTTTAAATAAATAGGAGCAGCAGAAATATCAGAGCACATAATGATCTAATTATTCATGGAATAACCAAAATAACAGGCTTCACATGCAGCATTAATATGCATGCCATTGCCAAGAAGGCAAGGTCTTCTAATTTTTTTTTTCTTTTGGGAACAGATAATAAAAGACCAAAACAAGTCAAAAATATATCAAGGCTCAAACTAAAGTCTTCATAGAGAAGCTTAGGACTCAAATCTATTTGGGACAATGCCTAGTAACATAAATACAATATTAAACATTACAGTTTCATTTAATATCGAACCCGAAAGAAATACGATTTAACACACTGAAATTATACAATATAATGGTACATGAAAAAGACTGGGTAGACAAAAAAGTTAACAACCCAAACAAAACAAAAACTATTTAAAGAAACAAAAGAAAAAATTACAAAAGCCACCCCTCACATTATGATTCACCTGTATTAATAACAGAAAATAAACAGGTGTAATTATTTCTCATTGAAATCATGCCAACTTCTGCATAACCAAAGAACAAGGGGAAGCCATTGATTCATATAGCACATAGTGCTTACAAAGAAGAAATCACATCATCTTTAAATTTCAAGACTATTGTGATTCTTGATGCTGATTAGTGATTACTGATTCAAGGGAAAATTACTGATTCAAGCTGGAAATAACATTTGATTACATCAAGGAAACACAAATCTATTGGGTGACTACAATCCTAAATTCCAAATATCAAATCCATTGTTTTAGAAATGTTGGGTCCACCTCATGTGGGTGCCCAAATTCCCAAGCCTACAAATTTATAAGTCATGCAATTATTATAAATTTGAACTTGGATGAAATTAGCCACTAAAAAAAAATTAAAAATAAAAATAAAAATGGCGGTCAGAATGTTGTGGCAATTATTGCAGTTTTGGGGGTATGGTTTCAAACTTTAATCGGATAATTGAAATATGAAATTTATTCTGTTTTTTTTTAGAGGATAAATTTCTGACTTCATATTCTCCGTGGCCATTAATATAGATTTCAGTTGACTCTTTTTTGTTGAGATTTGGGATACCCACTTGTGATGATAATTAATTGCATTTGCATGTTATTATTGTGAACCAAGACTATTGTGATTCTTGATGCTGTGACCTGCGATTCTCTCGTATTTTTTAAAGAAAAATTTGTGTTTTAATCCTATTAATTATTAATAGAAGTTTATATCGGTCACGGTTTTTCGAATTTAAATTTTCCATATAAAAATCCGGTGTCTTGTTGTGGTTGATTGTTTGTTGTTTTTTTTTTTTTAAAAAAAGTGAGATTACTCCTGATTTGAGAGGTAAAAAACTCCCGTCAAAAACCAGTAACACCAGAGTTACAAACCGTTTTGGCTAAATTATGAGCCACTACATTGGAAAATCTGTACTTATTTTGAAAAAGATAACGGGTTTATTTGTTACCTTAATTGTGATTATTTTAGTTTCCGGCAACCTTATTTATAACACCGATTTAGCTGGATCCATTTTATTTTTCAGAAAATATGTAATAAAATGGAGTGCAATGCAAGTCATGGTAGTCATATCCTTATGAAATATATGAAAATAATTGACAGCTAAATTCTGCTGCAAATCTTGAATATCAGCCATGAAATTTTCAATCAATCATCATAATAACAATCTCAAAGATGGCATTTATTCCAATCTTAGCTCCCAATGAGCCAAATCCCAGTTATTAATTACTGACAAAGAAGGACATTACTCAAAAAAATAATGTTTCAGAAAGGAGCAGATAAGGGCTCTTTAAGGTTAATTTGACCAGGAGAATCTACATTAACATTCATCAATGAACATTGGCAATGTGTTTCAATTATTGGAATCATCTTCTGATCATTGCCAACATCATTGCACTCCTCAGGATTCAAAATTGCTGGCCCCTTCCGAATTTGCTCTTTCTCCTCAACTCTACCTGCTTCCAGCCCTGGGGAAAAAATTAACACAATCAATTACAAGCAGCATTTATAGAAAAATTAGTTTGAATAAACAAGAATGGTGTTAAATTAAATATAACCTTGTTAACCCACCTTGATGAAAGTAATTGATGCTTCCTTTGGTTCCTTCTTTTGAATTACATCTGCTGCCACCTCCTGCTTCAAAATAAAACTTACTATTGAGATAAATTGCCCATCATTATCTAATTTCTCTCTTTTGGATATATGACTTTTATATTATAAATTTGTATAATATTGTTAGTAATTTATGATGTAGATGATCATCATCCCATATCCCATTTCGGGTAGGTGATCATTCTCATCCCATATTTCATTTCAGGTAAATGTAAATTAATATGAGAAAGTACCTATATGTGGTTAGGTAATCATATCTATTGTACTAGACTCAATCTATATCAATTGGAATCAGATGGTGTGGGTGCATGCAAATTTGTGGGATGTGCACATATGATGCGTATCCACGTGAGATGCGTGGGACACAGATGCATATCTTATAATTTGAAAATAGTGGGAATGATACATATGATCATAATCATATTCTAATTCGGGAAAGTATAATTGTGGGAAAGTGGCTATCTTCCTTAGATTAGTTTTCTAATTATTTAGATTCAATCTACATCAATTCACCCTTGAATTGCTACGACCTATATAAAGAACTTTTTGGTCTGTACTAAAAAAGAGAAAGCGATAAACTATTTGTCTGATTTCACAAAATGACAAAACTATCAAGCTTATTAGTCAGCAAACAAAAGACAAAAAAATGATACCACAAAACTTTTCCTAACAGGAAAATTTGAAAAAAAAAAGAAAGAAACTTACTCTGGCATGGATGAGTTGCAATTCACTCAAGGTTTGGGCTCCATTTCAATGGAGCAACATATGTTATGTTAGCCATAAACAGCATAGATTTGTTAACCAAATTAAATCTCACACTCAAATCCTGTTGGCTACAGCCCATCACCACCACCCCCACACTTATAATTTTCATCTATATTCTTGCATATAAATAGCCAGAAACATTACTGATCATATTGTCACGGGCTCAATGACTTGAAAGTTGAAATAGTAACCTCTCATTCATACCCCTGCCCAAAATTGTATAAAAGATTATTAAGCTTAAAGTATATAAGTTCACATGGGTAATCACTTTTTTGTTCATTGTTATTTGATTGGCCAATTTATGTTATGGTCGGTAGTGAATCTATGTGATTGAATTGACTTTCTTGGAAAATTGTTGCATGGATATGAGCTGTAAAAGTGATATATACCGCTGCCTAAAAAGCAATTTTCCATGAAAATTTCTAAGGGAAAGTTGAGATCTATAATTTCTCTTATCGTTCCTGTGTTGTTTGTTGGATTCAATTGCAGCCTACTTAGCCAAGGCCCATCAACAAAGTAAATGCACACTCCAGCCTTTTTTTCCAAGGATACGAGGATCTCCGGCTCCCCTTAATTTAATATGCTAATATACATACATATAATATATATATATAAAAGAAACACTTCAATATTTTTTTTGAAACGTTAGAAATCCCGTCGCCAAACCACTCAATCCAGGCTTAAGCGGAGCTGGTAAAACTCTTGGCTACCTTAGACTCTTACAAAAAATACACCATTTGACTCGAACCCAAGACCTGACAACTAAGTACTAAAAACTTTGCTACCACCCACTCCCTTTGGGAACCACACATATTTTAATATGCTAAAAGAACAATCAATAATGTATTGAAATTCATGCTTTTTTTCTATCTTTTAGTGTCATTTAAAATGTGTAAGAAGTTGTTGATGTTAATTCTAGTTGCGGACAGCAACATCTATGTATGTGGAAGGGAGCCCGTGAGGGCCCGGTATGTTAGAAGCGAGTTATGAGATAATTTTCTTTATCTGTTGGTTGGACAAGTCGAGTATGAGTATAGACATTCCCATTCAAATAACGGTAAAAAGCTCCATGTTGAACGGAGACTCACATGGGAGCGCGATATGTTAAGACGATGTAAGGGGATAACTTTCGTTCCCGTTGATTGAACGGGGTGGTACATGTTGATCGCGATTATTTACTGCACGTAAGCGCATGTATCGCTCAAGTAATATAGTGACAAAAGTCGATTATCGTACCCACATGGACTTATTATTCCTCTTATTAATATTAAAACTAAATTACTTAACTAGAACTAAACAAATGATTGAGAAATAGATTAAACTAAT